>JAOEGS010017665.1:7377-98956 GCA_025447755.1 Corythornis vintsioides
TGCAGACTGCTCTGAGGTCCTCGAAGATTTGCAGAAGCACAGAGTAATATTAATGCACAAACTCAGAGCACACATCTCACATAGTTATCTATCCTGCCTGGCTGGACCGGTTCCCAACGTTTTGCTCAGATGATTTTGCTTCATTTAATCCATTTTAATTACCTTTTGCTAATTGCTTTTGCCCTTTGTTTAAAACATTTCAAATTCCTAATTGCATCTCCGGGTTCTCCCATCAGTTGTTGTCATGGCTGGTTCTTATCAGCAAGGCAGGGTTTTCTTGGTTTGTTTTCAGATGCTCCCATGTACTGGAGAGCAGCAAGGCAGCTGAAACCCAGCTCTGGGTCATGTTTGTTTGTTTGCTTTACTAGTGCAGGAACTAAGCAGGTTTTCACAGCTTCTCCAGGAAAGGGGCCACCCATTTTGTGGTCTGCACTTCGCTAACAGACAATTTAAGGCTTGAAAGTAAACAGACGATTTTGTCTGCCTCCTGTTGTAAATTAGTGGTTCCTGTGCTTTTTTGGGGGCAGCTGCCCCAGTTAACCAGACTGAGACCTTGTCTGAACCTTCTGAGTTTCAGCCCAGGGTGGTTTCTGGGATGCTCCAAACCCTAGACTCAGAAGGAAGCAGCCCAACCTCCACTCAGCATCATCTCTCAAAACAACTTAAAAGCTGCATGTGCTGGCAGAGGAAGGAAGTATTAACCCCCTCATCTCCAGTAAGACAAGTGCCTTGTCCTCTACAGAGGCTTAGAAGGTGAAACAGAACCTATGGGTCAATCTCAGCACTTTTGAGTGAAGGCCCATGTCCACCAGACTTGGTATGGAAGTGGGGAGGAGAGAGCAGCCTGTTCCTTGCTCTGCAAAACACAGTCTAGGAGTCAGAGCAGCAGGTGAGGTTTAAAACAGAGTAAAACGGAGCAAAGACAGGGATAATGGCTCACAAATGGAGGGGGAGATGGCAGGCAAACACCTCTGGAAGGTCCACAGCCAGCCCTTGCTTGGCAGACATCACCCCAGTCCCTGCACTGGAGAGATGCTGCATCAAGGGCACTCCTGGACCAGTGTGGGCATCACCAGTGGTGGAGCCCTCCACAGTGGATATACTCCTTGGGTCCCCAGCTCTTGACATAAGGATACCACAGGCAAATCTTTTACAGGAGAACGTGGAGAAGAGCCTCAGCCCTCTGGTTCTGGCCACGCAGCCCATGTCCCCCAGCACAGGCTCTGTAGTTAACAGGACATGCAACTGGAGGCTCCCATTTCACCCAGTGTCCCTCCTGTGTGAGCCAGGGGACAAGGATGCAACTCCTCAGGGGTGTAGCACTGGCGCCTGAAAGGACAGCAGGACAGCCTCTGTGTGACACAGTGGGACACACACACACGTGTGTGGCTGTGGCAGTGCACACACACCAGGCAGTGTGAAGAGGTGCAAGGCACCCACGGCTCTGGCACGACACGGGGGTGACACTGGGGCACATACAGCCTGGGATAGGGCATGGGCAGCCCCACACTGGGGCACACACAGCCCAGAGCACGTGTGGCCAGCAGCCCCGTGCCAGGCGTGTGCCTGCACGCTGCCAGTGGGGTGGGGCAGACCCAGGCACCAAGCCTGGAGCCACGAGTCCCTCTGCCTACGGGGGCACGGCCTCGGGGTGGCCGGGCTCGCCCTGTGACCCTCTCATCCCCCTCGTGCCACTCCCCCACAGCACGTTCCCAGAGGCTCATGTGGCTTCCTCTGCTTGGCCACAGACGGTTTGGGCGCCGGCTCCTGCCCGATGGTGTTGGCACTTGGTGTTTAACACTAACAGCAGCAGCCACGTGCGTACGTTCCCGTCACCGCGAATCTCCGCTGTGCCCGGCACGACACGGAGGGACTGGAAAAACCAGGGAGGAAATTCACTGCTTCAAAAGGAAGCACTGGCTGATACCACCTGCCGTGGCAGGACCCGGCCGGGTTGTAACAGCGTCCTGAAGTTGACAGGCTGTAAAGACCATGACAGAGCAAACTGGGGGCATTTCAGTGGAATCTCAATTCGGTTCAGAGATTTTTCCAAGCTTTCTTATCTGCAGTTTATGAGTGTGGTGGCAATGAACTTTGTACTGAGCTCTGCACTGTGCTGTGCCAACCTACCCCTAACCTTCATTCTCACCTGACAGTGCCCCAGCTTTACAGCTCCCAGCCAGCCCTCTGCTCCCTGAGGCCTGAGGAGCAGACAGCCCAGCCACATTTCCCACATGATTCCCTCCTCATCCTCTTTGCCCCTGCCATCTAGCCCTGGCTCTTTCCAGATCAGCTAATGGACTTTGGTGTCTATCCTGTTACCTTTTTAGCTCCTTCACCAGCATGTCCAAGGTGGTGGTGTCAACTGGTACATGCAACAGCTTGCTTTTTGCCACTGTGGCTTGCAGCAGCCGCATTTCGTGTGAGGATGAGTTCCATGTCTTTATTTCCCCAAAGAGAGCTGAACCTTTTTCTTTCCAGCTCCTTCTACCCTCTGCTCATAATATTCCCTTCAAAGCCAGCATGACCTGGGTGTCTCACTACCTAGCGTGTGCAATGACTTGGTTAAGGCAGTCGACATAACCTAAGGAGCATGGAACCATCAAACTAATTGTCACTTGTTTCCTAAAGCAGGATTTTCACTTAGCTCTTTGGTGATGAGCGTGTGGTGAATACAGCGTTTCTGCTTCTTATTTAATGATCCGTTGACAGGAAAGATCGAGTAGGCAGAAATCTAAATTCTGGATTCTCTCCAATTTTTTATCCACGGGAGCCCAAGCCTTTCAGCATTGGGAAAGCAGCAACAGGAAACGAGTCAGGGGGAATTTTAGGAGCTGTTGAGATGGCTGCAGTGTTTTACATTCCCAGAACTCAGCAGGCAGGCAGCTGTCTGGTCTATTAATCCCTTCCAAGTTTCTCTTTTTGCCCAAATGCATTCCTCTTATGCCCGTGGAACACACGAGGTCCCATCCTGGCATGATCCCCTCGCACACCGCGCTGGGGAAACACCAGCAGCTGGGTTCCATCTCGCTGAAAGGCAAAGCGGGACCTGTGCGCCTCTTGGGCTTGCCTACCACATACTTGGATTAAGCCTGAGTGTTTTCAGGGTTCCCTGCTCCCAGCTGGATTTCCCATGGCAGCAGGCTGTTTGGAGCTGAAGGGCTCAGAGCTAGATGCCATTTTTCCTCTGGAAGGCACAGGAAAGTCTCCCCAGCTGAGCTGGAGCGAGCTGCGCTGCGCTTTTCTCAGCTGGATGTTGCTGTTACATCCGTGTTTTTCTTCCTCCTTGGCCCAGCTGCTGAAGCTGCTTTCCAGACCCCCCGAGCAAACTTGGATTCTTCCAGAGTACTATCTCCTTGCCCCATGTGCAAGCTAGCTGCGTGCTTCCCAGGGGGCTGTCTCCAAACAAGCTCTGGAACACAGCATCCCTCCAGAGAGCGTTTGGCCAGCCCATCAGTGCACTGCAGAGGAGCTGCCTCCACCTCCACCCGCAGACCCTCGTGCCCCCGGGGAAGTTCCTTTCAGGTCAGGGTCAAGACACATCAGCAGGGCTGTGTGAAGGAAGCCACTGCATTAATTAGAAGAGTTTTGTGGGCAAGCGGAGCGTGCCAGGCCCAGCAGACTGTCACTGGAACCTTACACCGGCGTGCAGGGCCTCGGTGGAAAAAAAGATCTTGGCATCCAGAGGTTCCCGCTGCAGCCTGGCACGCTGTCAGCAGAAAATCCCCGCTGGCTGGTTTCTACCTGCTGAAGGAAATCTGGGCAGGAGAAAAGCCAAACCTCCTCCTCCTCCTCCTCCTCCCTTTTCCACGCTCTGGTCCCATCCCGGCCCCCGCCTCCCCCCCCCACCAGCCACCACTCGGAGTCAGCTCTCGCAAGCACCGCAGCGGAGGCCAGAATTCCTCCCACAAAAATACGGCTGGAACGCAGCCACGAACTGCTCAACCTAAACACAAAGGGGAAGACAAGCCTAAAATAAACAGGCACGCACACAAGCGCGCACACGCATGCACACACACAGCGCCGTGCCGCGCTCGGCGGGGGGGAGGGAGGGCTGGGGGGAAGCGGCGGTGGGAGGGTGGCTGGGTGGTGAGGAAAAATTTCATGCTGGCCTCTTTAAAGGTGTGTTATTTGTTCAAGGCTGTCCAAACATTTGCAGAGCGCTGGCAGGCCCGGAATGTGTGCAAGAGCTCCGGCAGCGTGTCTTAGGCGTGGGAAAGCTCTGCTCTCCTCAACCTTTACAGGCTTGTTCCCCCTCAGGCAGTGATTCAATAAAACCCGCGCCAGAGATTTATTGAGCTGATAATGACAGCTTCAGTCAGCAGGCAGACACCGGCGAAGCTGGGGGAGAGGGGGAGAGAGACTCCCAAGTCGCAGAAGGAGGGAAGAGAGATCCCGGCGCCTCGCCTGGATGGGGCAGGGGTTCTGCCTCTCCCGGGGTCTGCCCCTGGGTTAACAGCGAGGACGAGAGCCGGGCGGTTGAGGGCCCAGCTGGCAGCAGTGCCAGGCAGGGCTCTGGGTGTGCCTCGCAGGTGTGCAGGGCTCCCCGGTGTGGGAATCGCCGGGTGGTGATGCTGGCGTGCTTCCTCACCTGGCCCTGGTGAGGTCAGGGATGTGGCCATGGGATGGGCTGGGTGCTTGGCCCCAGGGGGACAGTGTCCTGCACAAAGCACCTGGCTGAGCTGGCTGCTGCTCTGGGGGGGGCTGTGCAGAGTTCTGTCCCCCCCGCCTGATGGGCAAGTTGCTTCACCGCCCTCTTAGAGAATCACAGAATGGGGTTGGAAGGACATCTGGAGATGATCTCTTCCAATCCACCTGGTAAAGCAGGGTCACCCAGAGCAGGGGCCCAGGATCACATCCAGGTGAGTTTTGAAAGGCTCCAGAGAAGGACACTCCACAAAGACAATCCTGGGCAAGGGCTCTGTCATCCTCAAAAGATTTTCATCTTGTTCAGAGGGAACTTTCTGGGTTCTGCTTTGTCCCTGTTACACCTTGTACTGTCACTGGGCACCACTGAGGGCTCTGGCCCTATCCTGTTGACCCCCACCCTTTAGATACTGATCAGCATTGATAGGATCCCCTCTCAGACTTCTCTTCTTCATCTGAACAGCCCCCAGGGCTCTCAGACTTTCCTGGTCACAGAGATGTTCCAGGATCCTCAGCATCTTTGCAGCCTCCTCTGGACTCTGTCCAGTATTCTTTGTTTCTGGAACTGGGGACCCCAGAACTGGGCACAATACTCCAGATATGGCATCACTAGGGCAGAGTAGAGGGGGAGGAGAACCTCACCCAACCTTCTGGACACACTCATTGAGCATTCACTCAATGTCCTGCTGAAAGACATTGCTGCTGGACTAGGTCATACAGTTCAAACTGTTGTGCTTGGGGATAAAGAAAACACCCCTTGAGAGAGCTCTGTGTCACTACCAGTGCCATTTCACTGACCACTGAGTCACTGGCCCCGTGTTGGTTTCCTTTGCTGTTTTCTTTAGCAAAACCCTGGCAGATAAAAGCAAGGAAGAGCCCAGGGCTAAGTGCCCATGAGAGAGGCCAGCAGTTCCAGCAGAGCAGCCTGCACTGTCCTACCATCCCACGGTACTTTGTGGTCACTCTGGAGTTAAATCCTGTAAACACACCTGTGGTTTATCAAGTCTGTTTTACTGGTGGGAAATGCACGGGATAGATAGAAGGGAAGTGACTCACACAGCGAGGCAGCAGCACGGCCAGGAACCAGCCTTGCTGACTCTTTGCCAGTGATAACCCTGGGCTTTGTGTGCCCGCACACACATTCGGCCCAGCGAGCAGCTCTGCTGTCTGTGCCCATGAGGGACATGGCATTAGGAGCCCCAAGATGCTCCACTCTGGTTTGATTGGGGTGCAAAGCCATTTAATGGCACAGCCCAGGGCTCTCCGTGCAGCGCTTACCTCGGGAGGGCCATTGTTCCTGTTTTAACAGAAAAAGAAAAAAGCTTTAAGGAAAATCCTTCCCAAGATAACCCTCAGCCTCACGCTCAGCAGCCAGGGAGAGACATATCTCTTAGCCTTGGCAGTCAGGTAGCTGAAGGCAACAGAGGCATAGAAAATGTGAGTAGTGAGAGTTGCTGGGATAAAAGGGAACTTGCATCTCCTCTCTCATTTAATTATTACCGTCTGTGCTCCTTCTGGCATCGCAACCGTTGGGGAACTTGGCGGCTTACTGCCCGTATTAACACAAAGTGTTTTCTCCAAGTGAGAGTGCTCTGTGGTGCTGGAGGGGGTGGTTTTAGCCTCCTGCCCAGAACAGCTAGACTTTCTCAAGCGTTAGGTTCAAATCCCAGCAGGATCTAATGAATGAGAGCTTCATCTTGCTTGGATGCAGAGAGGGAGTTTTGCGGGTGTTTCGGCTGAGGCCACGGAGGCTCTGCATGGACCTCGCAGTTCCAACATCCCTTTACAATTTGGCTGTCAACAAAGAGGGCAACTGGTTTCTATAATAAACACTGGGGGATAGATTTTCAAAGAGCAGAGGCCCTGCCTCGTTTGGGTGTGTGTAATTTGTAACAGAGAGCAAATTCAAGTGTCTGGATTGCTGCCTCTTTCTGGCTTGCACTTGGCTCTCACATTTGGGCTTGGGTTGGGTGGATATGAAAGAAGCCATTCCTCTGACAGTGTGAGCCCTGGTATAGGAGAGCTGCCCTGGCCTTGCTGTTTGGTGTCTTCAGGATTGTAGCTACAGGTGATCACCCAGGTAGGAAATAAAAACCTGGGTCTTTGCTTTTAGACAGGAACAGTCAGCTCTTAGCCTTAACCTGACTTCTCTGACCCCTGGCATTGATCCTTTGCAGCGTCTGTGGTTTCACCTGCAATTATAGAAGCACATTTTGTCCTGACATGATCTTACTTGGCCTATAAGGACCCTTCATTACCGGTGTGCTCAGGGAGAGCAGCTGCTCTGTAATCTCAAAGGTGCTGCTGTCTTTGCACAGGCTCATTCTCTCTCACTGTCTCTGGAGTGTCCTGTATCAGCCTCAGCACTTCAGTGCTATTTCAGTGAGCTGCCTCTGAAGTGAGCAGCACCAAAGAAAATGGCAATGGAGCCAGGAATGTAGCTGCCAGGCAACCCTGTATAAACCTGTGCTGTACTGTGGCTCCAGTCATTACAGCCCACAGGGGAACTGGCAGCCAGGGATGCCCACTGATGAGAAAGCCATCCAGGAACCACAGCAAAGACACTGGGAAGATGCAGAGTTGCTCTCTAGCATAACACTTGAGTTTCAGACCCCCATGTAAGTTGGAGGAGTGGTATAAAGATTCGTTGGAGGAGGGAAATGTTCTGGTTAGAATGAGAAACACAGTTTAGGTCTGCAGAGTAAGTACAGCTCAAACAGCATAGACTGGGCTCCGGGAACTGGGAAAGGGACATTGACTCTGCAAGTAGGATCTACAAATAAAGTGTATGTCCCCACTCCATAATCATCCCACTCCTGGCAGGGGAGATGGCAGGAGGTGCAGAGCCCTCTCCTTTGTCCTCTTCCTCCCTGGAGCCCAAGCCAGACCCCGCCACGTTATGCAACCCTGTCTGGAGCCCTGCAAACAAAACAGCCGGTTGCTCTGGAACACGCAGCTCTCCTGTTGACACCCGTCCAGTCAAGTCATAGATCAGATGACAGCTGCCCAGAAGCAGGGCACTCTGTCCAGCTGCTAAGTGTATCCTCAGACAGAGCTAACTTGCAGCCAGGATGGAGCTCTTCTCTTTTAGGCTGGTGGTTTGACTGAGGAGAGCACCCAGCTGTCTTCCTGGAGCTTTCCAGGGGCTGACTGAGCACAACACGTGCAGCGTCCGCTCGGCCACAAAGCTGCCTTTCTTTTCCGGCAGTGCCATGAGCTGCTCTGAGAAATGTGTGCTCTTGGCAAAACAGCCCCTGTTCCCACACTGCTGCCTGGCACGGTGGTCTTCAGGAGGGCAACATCCTCCCTGGGTGGCAGGTATCAAAGGAATCTGGTTCTTTCAGTGGAGAAGCCGCAAAGATAGTGCACACGTGCGCTCCGGCACGCACCCCTCGCCTGGCCTTTCCAGAGGCTCTGCTGGATTCCCCAGCCTTTTCAGCATCTGTTCCACATCACCTTCCTCATTTTCCAGGCTCTGTGGACTCACTCCATCCTTTCCCAGATGTTTCCATCCCCTGCATCCCCTCATGGCATGAATACTCCTATAAGAGTGCTGAGGAGTGAGTGCAGATGATTTGGTTCTGGCGGAAGCCGTGGTGCAGGATGTGTGCAGAGCTGAGCAGCCAAAGGCACAGGCTGCCTGCAGGGATTGAATCTGGGAGGTGTGGGGTGGGGATCTGAGGTGGTTTAGGTGCTGAGAGAGGTGCAGCAGGCTGCTTGGGGCATCTCCACCATGGGTCAGACCCACGCAGCACCATTAGCACCAGGCTGAGGGTCAGGAAGGGCACTGGGAGCACAGAGCTCAGGGATAAGGTTTGTGCTTATTGAGAGACTTCATCTTTACTGGTCCATTATCAAGCCTGCTGGCTTCTAACACAGTCCCAGGATGAAAGCACAAGGGGACTGATTGTCCGAGTATTTACCAAAGTTTGGGTCCGATAAGCCCTGTTGATTTTACAAGTGCTCCTTGTGGCCCCGGGAATGACTTTATGGCTGGAGTTAGCAGGTGGAATACTTTGCAGTGGAGAGGAAGGAGGGCAGACACCCCAACCAAACCCACCATTATCCACTTGTTTGCTGATTATTTCTGTGCAATTTAACTTCTTGCTAAGCACCCCAGGCTCCCCAGTGTGCTCTCCATCACCTCTCTGCGGGCTGCTTGCTTGAGGTTGGGAAAGCCCTTGTCAAATCCTTCATGCTTACTTTTTTCTTTTTTTTCAAATTAAGAATGGAAGTATTTCTAGCAAAAAGCAGAAGAACCTCCTGTCACTGAGATCTCCTTGTCTATAAGCACCTGTAGTTTGAGGAAGTGGTAGAAATCTAAAGCTTTAAAGAAATAGACCACAAACCAGTCAACACCAGTGCCTTGTGTGGTGTAAATGGGTATTGATGCTGCATAAGGCTCTGAAACTAGAAGGACAGAGTAGTCTTTAGCACTGGCTGACAGGGCACTTCTCTGAGCTCCCATCCCCTTAACTAGCTGTCTCCAAATGCAGCTCTGGGCAGCATTTCCACCAATGTGATACCAGTACATTGCATTAGCCATTGCTGGTAGGAACTGATGCCACAGCATTTGAGTTTATACCCCTTGAAGAGCCTCCCATCAGGTTGTAGAGCTCTCTTTCTGCAAAGCACTCTTTGCCACAGAGTGTGGGGCAAAGGATGACTATCGTGCTGCTTCAGAATTTCATGTCATCAGGGGTTTATGTGCTGTCACTTTTGCATTATCTTTCTGACAATCTCGTAATTATCATCAGTCCTTCTCTGTCCCTTCTCACTGTAGTTCTTTCTGCATTGGCTTTATTTTGTAGGTGGAAAAAAAAAATTAGCAATAGTTGAAATTGAAAAAATTCAAACCAACGTCTCAAATTAGGGACAATATAAACCAGGGCAGCAAAAAGACAAGTGGTGACGCTCTGCAGAACCTGGGAAACAACCAGCTGTGGAAGAACCTTCCTTTCTGGAGCTCTGGGCCTCACAGAGAGAGCTCTGAAATGAACAGAAGCTGCTGAAGTCTTCATTTCCCTCCATTACTCAGGTTCAGCACCAAAACAATGAATCTGGCTGTAAATGCTATTTGCAGGGAGAGGCTCCCTCGCTGGGGTGAGGATGGGAGCTGAGATTTTTCAAATAGAAATAGTAAGGGGTCTGGCATCCTCAGGAAGTCACAGTACCTTTGCTCTTAGTACCTCAGATGTTAGAGGAAAGCATTTGAAGTCAGACCAAATAAATAATTCAGCTTCTGCATTAACACACTGGTTTCCTCTCTACCAGCTCTGCCATTTGTCTGCAGTCCTGGAAAGCAGCCTCTTTTATGAGGGCATTTAAGTCTTTTCTTAAGTGCTTTTAGATTCAACAAAGCAAAGCGCCTGTTTAAGTGCTTTCTTGAACTAGGGCCTTCTTAACATTCCTGCCTCCCTGATAAGCATGTTGCATAACACATGGCATGTCTGCACGTATGGACAGCAGCAGAGTGTGTGTGTCACCCAGACAGAGAGAGCTGCACGTATCACGTGTGTGTGCAGACACCCACCCGTGTGTTCACATGGAGATCTTCACCTGGCAACTGCAATGAATCCAAGGTGTGAGCACCTGCTCTCCCAATACAGCTGATACTGACTGAAAAGCTCCTCGGTGCTGGAAGGCTCTTCTTGTCCAATGTTTGGTGGCAGGGTCTGGATACTCACATGTTGCTCTCTCCTCCAAGTCACCCAGCTGCCACAACAGCAAAGGCTGTTGATATTCCAGGTGTGGGCAGCCTGGCTGCTGCAGCAGCCCAAGGCTCTCGGGAGCAGGTCGCTGAGTAATTAGTGATATTACTAATGGGTAGGAAACCTGAAGCAGCCGGTGACATCCAGCCCTGGTGGAACCGTGGCCCTAGGCTAGGATCTGCTGCTAGTCCCCAGTATGTGACTGGGTCTGTGGCTCCCCCAGCCCGAGTGGTTGTGTCCTGAGAGCTAGGCTGGCTTTCCAAGCCCTGCCAGCCTGGCAATGGCAAAAGGAAAAGCACCTTGGCTGTCACACCCCACCCATTCCTTAGCCACAGTGAAGAGCTGACTGCTTCTGTGGCTGGATGCTACAGAGATGCTGAGGGGCTGGAGTGTCTCTGTGTCAGGCAAGGCTGAGAGCCCTGGGGCTGTTCAGCTGGAGAAGAGCAGCCTGAGAGGGGAGCTTATCAATGCTTATCAATATCTAAAGGGCTGGGGTCAAGAGGATGGGGTCAGACTGTTTTGAGTGGTTCCCAGTGACAGGACAAGGGGTGACACACAGAAACTGGAACACAGTTCCGTGGAGGAAACATGAAGAGAAACTTCTTTCCCGTGAGGGTGCCAGAGGTGCTTCTCTGGAGACATTCCAGACCCACCTGGATACGCTCCTGGACATCCTGCTCTAGGTGACCCTGCTTTAGCAGGAGGATTGGACTCGATGATCTCCAGAGGTCCCTTCCAACCCCCACCATGCTGGGATTGAGCGGCTGCTCCTGTTTGAGGCAAGCTGTGCTGCCAACGGGGCTCTGGCACCACGGCTAATCTGTTTTCCCTGGCTCACGGAGCACCCTGGCCCTGCCGCTTCAGAGAGGAAACGCTGGTGCTGGGATTTCTCTCTCTCTTTGGCGAGTATCTGTTGAACAAAGCTCCTTTCTTCCCGGCAGACTGGCTGACCTAACACAAGGGGAATTGTCCTCGCCGGCACAAAGGGTGGGGGTGGAGGACGGAAATGGCCGGGGTTCCTCGCTGGGCTGCACCTGTGGCCAGCCCCTCCATGGGGCACGGATGCCACCCCGGCCCTCACCTGCAGCCGGCCGTGAGGCCAGGCCGTGGGAACTCTCCACCCCTCGCCTCCAGACCGCCAGTCCGTCCTGGGGCTGGGCTCAGACCCGCAGGTTAATGAATTGCACCCGCCAGCAAGGGGCGGAGAGAAGAAAGGGACTGCTCTGGGGACTGGAGTATGTGAAGCCCTTAAACCCATTTTATGCCCTGTTTCTTATCAGCAGCTCTGTTTCCCGGCAGAAATTGCCCAACATTGTGAAGAGAGAGAAAAATCTGCCTGCTCCGGGGTGTTTGCAGCCACTGTCAGCCTGGCGTGAGGCAAGGGCACGTGGGCAGGCTGGGAGAAGGGGCAGTGGCAGAGAAGGGCTGTCACAGCCGATGAGAGGCGTCCGGGTGGCCGGGTATTTTTCTCATGACAAAGATGCCCTTGTGCTGCCTGGGCCAGAGCAGAAGATGATGGGAACTGTCTGTCCCAGGCTGAGAGCATTGCAGTCTCAAAGAGCAACAGAGAAATTCTAACCAGAGTCTCAATGGGAGTGCTTTGGGTGTGACCATGGGGTTTGAAACCCCTCTGACCACTGTGTAAATCCACTTGAAACAACCTCAGCTGAGACCTCTGATTTCTCCAAGGTTTGGCCATCAAAATGCTGCAGAAGAAACATGGTTCTGCCTGAAGCCAGAGAAGCCCACAGAGACATGAGAGCCAGGAGCATCCCACACTTTTCCCTTCACCTTCCTTTTCCTCTCCTGCTGCTCCTTGGATGTCCTTGCAAACCAAAATGAGGAGCATCCAGCTGCAGAGACATCTGAACTTAAAAAAAAAACCTCAGATTTTTTCCTTCACTTTTGAATTGTTACAATGCAGCTTTTCCAATCAGCCTCGTCTGTGGCTCGACTCTGGGCAAAGTTCAGTCCTTGGACCTCACCAGATGACTAAGGAGACTGCTTGAAAATCTGTGTGCCTCATCAGGGCCTGTCCCTGAGTCCTGAGGCAGAAATAGGAGGATGGAGTAATAGAAGTGAGCTTGTCTCTAAGACATCCACCCAAGGGCTGGGCGCTCCACCCTGGGCACAGCAGCGGGCGTTGCTGGTTTATTGTAATTCATGTGCCCTGAGACAGGTCCTCAAAGGGTTCAGTGGAGGAAGACAAGCAAAGGCTGCCTCAGGGGGGCCAGGCAGGATTTTGCCCAGCCGACCTCCACCCAGCCTGGCAGCTCCCTGGGCATTCACAGAGATGGTTTGGATCAGGCAGTCACGCCCGTGCCAAGAGCCTGCTCTGCACTGAGCCTATTCTTGCACGGCGTGAAGATCTGCTTTACTTTGCTGCTGTGGTGTTGAGCCATGGGCCAGGGCTTGGTCAGAGCTCCTGCATGTGAGCATGGAGGACTTGGCTGGGCCAGTGTATGAGAAGGTGAAATTTCATGGTATATTCTGCAATTTTTTATTACAAGCAAACGTGATCATTGAGCAATTGTGTAGAGGTCTGGATAGAGCCAGGCCCTTGGATTGTTTCTTGCTGAAGCCCAGATTGCCTCTGTGACCCTGCAGGATGATGTCTCAGGAAAAATATCCAGGAACTCAATGGTTAATCACAAGTGCCTTGCATTGTTCTTCCTTATGCTTCAGAGTCAGTAACCCCAGTGCACTCCTCCAAGCTTTGACCAGATCCTCTCTCTTCCCACTCGACTGTGGTGACCTGTGGGGGATGGGGAAGTGGGCAGAAGAAGAAGTGAGGTGCCCGTGGCCATGTCCTCGCCCAGTGGTGGCAGTTCCCGTGTCAGAGAGTTCAAGTCTGGAGAAGAGGGAAGGCAGGGTGCGGGCACATTCCAGCCTTTGCCTTGTGCTGCTGGCCCTGCCACATGCTGCCTCTGCCTGATTTCCTTGTGTGTGGTGTTGCCTTTGGCACCCGGGATGATGTTTACACTTTGCATACAGAATAACACAACTCGAGATGAATCTGGCTTGGAAAAAAAAAAAAAATAAAAAAAAAAGGCAGAAAGAGCAAAACCCCAAACTCTGCAGCTGAAAAAATACTGCGAGCTCCCATGGCAGCCAAGATCAACAGCAAGGACAGGCTACTACTCTCTGAGGGGGATACAGATGGGTTTTGCTAACCCACTTCTAATTTGTGACAAAAATAATCACAGAAGGATGGCAGAACTGTGGCCGCCCATCGGGGTGGCTCACTGGGAAGGGAGGATATTGAGCAGCTGGACTCTCTGCAGTGAACCAGAATGCTTCAGAAATGTTGCTGGTGCTTCTCAAGGGGTTAAAACACCAACCAGTGTTTTAACCATTCCCTATGAGTTGATAAAAGTCTTTGGAAGATGGGAACGGTTCCTGGTAGCTGTCCTGCCCCAGAGCCTTGGGCCAGAGGCAGGGGGGACATGGGGTGCTCTCCACAGCCTGTGGAAGCTGCTAACAGGAGGGTGGGTCCAGCCCTTGAGCTGCTCGGCTTTGCTTCATAGTGCAGTGCCATGCTGATCCCACCCCTTCTGACAAAAAGGCCTTTTACAGCTCATTTGTGGTCCTGTTGAGGATTTCTCAGGGCGCTGGTGCTGGAAGGCAAGGAAGACTTTTTATTTTGGCTGTCAGTTTTCCTTAAGTCCTAAAGCGGTGTCATCTGGATGAAGGGAGGAATCACCGGTACCTTCCCCCTGCCCTGTCTCTGTCAATTGTCTCCAGGACTTTCCACTCTCGCTCACCTTTCCAGTTCAGCTCTTTTTCAATCTCAATAGCCTTATTGGCATGACACGGTTTGCAAGTATTGCCAAAGTTAATATATCAAATGTCCTGTCCCTAGGAGCAAGCATTTCTCAGCACAATTACTCCCCAAAGACTCATCCAATGCACAGGCCACGGCTGAACACTACGGTTTAATGTCCTCATTAAATAACGATGAATAACCACCCCACCCCCCAGCAATGTCACTCTGGTTTCAGCCTCTTGGGCTTGGAATCTCAGGGCCACACGGGAAGAGGGTTGGGAGTTGGTTCCAGCGTTTATTTGGATTACAGACGCCTGTCCAGAAACAGGCCCCCGTTGTGCCTGGCATTGCACACACAGAACAAGGCAAAGTCCCTGGCCCAAAAAGCTTGGACAACAGCAGACATAAAAATGATCATTCTTCTCGTTTTACTGACATGTGAGGTGCTTGGGGACTCGCCCAGGGGCATGCAGTGAGTCAGCATCGCAGCTGGGAATTAAACCCAGATCTCCGGGGACTAAACTGCAAAACCAGTTCTCCCTCCAAGACATAAATCCCAGCTCTGCCTGCCTTCCCGTGGAATTTGCACCAGTGAGGTTTCCACAGGCACTTGTGAGACCCGGAGCAGCTCTGTCTCTGGCTAACCAGGTTCCCCTCTGGGTCTAAAGGGATGTAACTGGTGCCCACAGCCCCATCTCAGCCGCCTGCGTTCCTGCAGGGGCTGGCACGGTGCCCGAGTGTTCGCCCTGTGCGTGCAGCAATTCTCTGGGCATTTTGGGATGGGGGAAGAGGATCCGTGCACGGGCTGTCAGCATCTTAATTCTGCTTTTCTGCTGCTTAATGTCTGGCAGACGGGAGAGGGCTCGGATCCACGCTCAAATTACCACCCCGAGATAAATCCCCTGCTCGGCTGAGCCGAGGTAACTGACGTGTGCACGCTCTTATTCAGCAGCAAATGAAGGTTAATTCAGCTGAGCTTCGCTGGCAGAGCCTGCAGCCCGAGCTGGGTTGTGTTACACGGTGTTTGCCGCAGGGGCAGAGCTGATGGGCAGGCAGTTGCCAAGGCTCAGCTGGTGCATGGTAACACGGAAAGCTTCAGGACTTGCCCGTGTCTTTCAGCCCTTCCGACAGATTCCCTGTATCTGGCCTTAACAGATGAATAGACAAGAGGTGATTCATGGGGCTCAGGAAGAAATCTCTCCTCCCAGGTAACTGCCAGCAGCAGTTTGGATGTGCTTTTGGTTTTTTTTGCAGCCTCATCCTGCCCATTCTTGGTCACTGGATCCTGTACCAGCTGAACCACAAGTCTGACCTACCTAAGAAAAACACAGCCATGCCAAAACTGACAGGACACAGTTTAGAACCTGTTGTGACAAGTCCCTGCTCTCCCTTCTTCACCCCTCCTCCCTCAATAGGATCAATTTCTAGCTACTAGACATTTTCTGGGTTAATTTTGGAGTAGAAGAGATGGACACACCAGGATTCTCCACACACACACTTGGCAACTCTGTATTGCCAAGACAGGCAGCTGTGTCCCAGACAGGGTCAGCGATGCTGGGCCCATGGCCTAACATCCTCCCTGCCTAACATCCTCACTCCCTCCCAGACTTGGGGATGTTCAGTGGGCTGGAAGATACTCCTGTAAAACAAAGCAGCAGCCTCATAAAGAAAAACCTCCTATAGAGGCAGTTCGGTGAAGATTTCCCCATCCCTGGGCAGGGAGACAATGGTGGGAAGGAAGTCGGAGTCATTATCATCATTGTTTCAAGGTTTAATCAGGCACTTGGGGATTAGCACCTCAGCACTGAGGGCACAGCTGGGTGGGAAAGGGTTTGGCTTTGTGAAGAGAGGTCGTTTTGCTCAGTGCTGAGCTGCTGTTTGAGTGCTTTGCACTCTCCAGCAATCAGGCTTGTTGAGTCCGGTGGCAGGAGGCACAGTGGCAACTACAGGCTCTGGGCAGCCAAGAAAGGCTGAGACTTGCAGCTGGGGGTGGGAGGGGAGCCCATCAGCCAGGGCCCCTCCACAGCCAGCTCCTGCCTACGTCAGAAGGAATCGGCAAGAGGGTGTATTTCCAGAGAACCTGTTTTCCAGATCCCCTGGCATCCCTCCACTGCTCTCGCTGCATGCGTCATCATTTTATGAGGCTGCATCGTTCCCCGGGAGCCCCCTTCCCCTCCCCTTTCTCTCTCTCACACACAGAGATTTTATTTATTTGTTTATAACACTTCTCCTATCCCCAGGATGCCTTTCATCTGCAAGCACTTAACTGTTTCAGTGACAGGAGGGAGGGCAGCAGCTCAGGGAGGCAGGGCAGAGCTGTCACCCCTTTTGTTTCAGAGAGGATGGGCCTGGGCGGTGCCTCTGGTCCCAGAGGTCACTCCACTTCTCCATCCCTGCTGCCTGTTCTCCTCCCTGCTGCAGAGCAGGCTCCTTGCACTTGATTGGCCCCAGAGAGCTGGACTGGAGGGCAGCTGGCACGGCCTCAAGTGCATCTCCTGTGTCTGACAGGACTGCCAGTCGTGCAGACGTGTGGCTGAGAAACAGACCTTTCCCAGTGAAGAGCATCCCTTGGGGCCTGCTCTTGGAGGCCTGATCTCTCCTCCTGGGACCAGCCTCTCCGTCAGCAGGGGACAATGTCTCTGAAGGAGACAATGAGTCCAGCCCAAGCAGCAGCTTGGCCACCCTCACGCTGTGGGTGTTGCCTCCAGACACCAACTGCTGCCCTTGGCTCCTCTTTAAAGGGCTCTGAAAGACTTTTTGTTCACGGATTGAGCATGGCTGTGAAGTGATGGGACTAGATCCTTCCACACTCAATGCTGCGTGAAGAGGCTTAACTCTTCAGCCCCTTTGCCTCATATGGGCCCATTTCCTTCCCCTGGCATCAGCCCATTGCATCCCAGTCCTCCTGCAGCAATCCCCCATCCACTCTGTCACAGTTCTCCCATCTGTACCAATGTCTCATCCCCCAGATGAGCACTGAACAGAAGTCAAGGAGAAGTGTGGGCCAAACGCCAGGTCCTGGAAGGCCAAGGAAAGCTCATCTCAAAGATGTGTAGGTGGGGAAAAGCTCAGCTATAGCTTTGGAGAGGGGCAGAGGAGACCCTTGCCCAAGAAGTGTGAGAGGGTGAGGGCAGAGTCAAACTTTGCACTTGGTATTGCCACTTCCAGGGGTGTTTTCAGCACCCGACATGTACGTGTTGGGGTGAGGGGAGCTAAACATCCCAGCCTGGCAAGTGTCAACAGCAATTAGTGTTTCACACTTGGCCCGAGAGGGGGATAAACATTCACAAGTAACGAAGCAGTGCTGGGCTGCCTGGGAAAGAGTGCCAGACAGGGACGGGGGAGGAAGCAGAACAATGCCTTCTAATGCCATGGCTTTGTCAAGAGAAGTTTGCAGCTTGGTGGGAAAGATGCTCCATCCCTCACATATTCTTGTGTGTGTGTCCCCCTCCTTGTTGCTTTGCAGTTATTGCCTGGGGAGGCCTCAGGCATTAGTGCTTAGCTCTGTGCAAAGCTGCATCACTTCAGAGGGAAGGCAATGTAGCGTGAGCTTAGCTAAACCAGTGCAAAAGGTTGTGGGAGTGCTCTTAGAGCCACACTAAGCAGCAGGAGGCACGTAAAGGCTGAGCTGAGATCAGCCCATCTTGAATGGTGCCTCACATCAGGTACTAAAAACAGCTCCACTCTTCTGTCCTGGGAGTGTGGAGCAGATACAACTAAACCACTATGAGAGGAAGTCTATGTGCAAGCTGGACAAATTGGGCAACACAATGAGGATTTCTGCTTGTTTCAGTACTGAGGAGCAGAGGTGCAGGGAAAGCGAAGGTGAAATTGTGTCAGTGGCTTAAGTGGGCAGATCTCACAGAAGAAGAGGGTCTGACTGACTCCATCCCCTGGCAGCTCCTGGAGTCACTTGGGGAGACTGAACCAGACTGTCAGCAAGAGGCACAAGCTGAGTGTGTCTGTGAGAGCAGCTTATCTCCTGCTCCTGCCTCTCTCAGCAGAGCAAAGGATCTCGGTGCTGAGTAGAGAGATGCTGCAGGCATTGTAGCTGCTGGGGTCAGGCTGCTCTTGCCAACACCAGCTCACGTAAAATGTCTCTCCTGAAAATCAGCCCTGCCAAAGCTCCCGGAGGAAAGGAGGGGCAATCCTTCCACGGGCCTTGTGCCTCACGGGGCAGAGCCTGGCTCCACGCAGCACCCGCACAAAGGCGCTTTGTCGACGTGATTAAAAGGCAGATGTTCTCTCTCCGGAGCCTGGCAGCAGCAAGTCCTGCCTGCCGTCCTCCGGGCACCCTCCTCTCCCGACTCCCCATCCAACGCCGCCCGCCTCGGTGATGAGCAGAGCTGCATTGCGTGCTCTGCTGCTGCTCACGTGTGCGCACACGCGTGAGCTCCGGCTCGCTTCGAGAGGGGAGCTTCAAAAGGAGGATGAGTTCCTGGCTCTGAACCTCGGCAGCTCCTCGGGGAGCCGCTAATCCCACTCAGGGCAAGCAGGGAAGGCGACAGCTCCCGATGACGCACCTTCTTCTCCGGGGGAGCGGCGCGGAGGGACGTTAATGAGCTGCTGCCTCCCGAGGCATTACCCGCTGGCTCTGCGTGTCTGGCACCGGCAGCCGCCGCCTCCCCGGGAGTTACAAACTGCAGGCAGGCTCCCTGACAGTCGTGCTCCTATCGGCTCTTCCTCCCTCCAGAGAAATAGCAGAGTCACATGGAACCCATTAGCCTTTTGCTTAACATGAACCAGAACCGGGAACAACCACCAGCACCACCCCCCCAGCCCTCCCTCCCTCCCTCCCTCCCTCCCCAGCCCTGGCTCTGTCGGAGATGCTGCACAGCAGAAAAAAAAAATCTCCTGATGAAATCAGGCCAGAGAGCTGCCAGGGCTGTCTCCAGAGCCCTGTGTGCAAGGAGGGCACACAAGGGCCACAGGAAAAAAAAAAGTGTTGCTTGAGAAGGGAGAATCCACCCAGCACAGCACACTAAGTGCTTGGGTTTTATTTTATGGGTGGGAAATACCTGTGCTCCAGACATGACTAAACCCAGCACCCTGCTACCCACAGGGTCCCTGGCTGGGAGCATTCTCTGATGGCTTTGCTAATACCTTGAGGGAGATGAAAGAAAGCCACCATGGGCTTTTTTTCTTCCTGGCAAACCCCCAGTTCACAGAATCATAGAATCATTTGGGTTGGAAGAGACCTTGAAGATCATCAAGTCCAATTGTTAACTCAGCACTGCCAGGGCACCATTAACTCATGCCCCTCAGCACCATAGCTCCAGGGCTTTGAAACTCCTCCAGGGATCATGGGGACTCTACCACTGCCCTGGGCAGCCTGGGGCAGGCCTGGAAAACCCTGGAGGGGAATAAATTGTTCCTAAGATACAACCTGCCCTGGTCCAACTTGAGCTGTTTCCTTTCATCCTATCACTTGTTCCTTGGGAGAAGATACTGACCCCACCTGGTTCCAACCTCCTGTCAGGAGCTGTCAAGAGCCAGAAGGTCTCCCCTGAGCCTCCTTCTCTCCAGGCTCAACAAGCCCAGGACCCTCAGCCCCTTCTCATAAGACTTAGGTGCCACGTGAGCAAATCCACATGACCACAAAAGTCTCCAAGCTTCTGTGCCCGGGCTGAGAGCTGCAGTGGGTGGACTTGTAGAGTCTGGATGGTTGCACAGTCCGACTAGCACGTGCCATGGAGAGCAGAGGCTGGCACAGGTTAGCATCCTTCAGTGGCACCTCATGGCAGCCGTGTTGTAGCCAACACTGAGCCCTTGATACAGTGACTGTGCCAGGTATGACAGAAGCCACCCCTATGGGGATGGCCCTGGCACAGCTCAGAGTGGCTGTCTGTGCCACACTGAGCCCTGCAAAAGAACCAAAGGAGTTTGCCACTTGTAGGCTCAGGGTGATTAACTGGAGTGTTAGGCAATTAACTTTTTCACACTTGCAGCCTCTAAACTCCCCCCATAACTCAAAGGCGACAGACCCAGTGTTTATTTTCTGCTTAAAGAGGAGTCAGTTGCAGGTTCCAAAGGAAAACAACCGTTCCCCAGATTTATAGTCAGGCTTCAAGGCAGATAATAGGACAAAGGAGACAGCCAGTTTTAAAAGCTGAACTGCAGGTCCCTGTCTGCAGAAACTGGAATCAAGGAAACAATTCCATCAGCACACTCCTTATAGGAGTCAAGACTTCTTTGAGTCACCAACTTTGTCCCTGCCTAGATGAAGCAGGAGCTGCAGGGAAAGGGCAAGGTGCCAATTACAATGTGTCAGTTATGTCAGGGCATGGTTAATACCAGGTCAGGTCTTGCTGTGTCCCAAAGCCCCATGAGCAAGGCACATCTGCTCATCTGCCACAGATTTTCTTCTTACCTTTTCAAGTATTTGGAAGTAGGGACCATAACTGGTGATGTGTCCAGTGGGAATCCTGCATCCCTGCTCCCAGCTGGGGGAAGGCCTTTGATTTTGTCATTAGGCAGCACAGAGCTGGAAACTGTGTGTGTCCTGCTGGAGCGAGCCCTAGGACACTGCCAGATCCCTCCATCTGCCTCTTGTTCAGCATGGAAATTTCCCTGCACCCCTTCCCTGCCACCAGAGAATGTGCCAACGCAGACAGATCACCCTGGATCTGGACAGCAATGTTCCCAACAGAAAGCAGAAAGCTCTGCCATGGGCTGGTGATGACCCCAAGATGAGGACTGGGCAGGCAGGGAGGAGGGCTGAGGATGGATTTGCATGCGGGTGTTACTCCTCTTTGCAGATATCTATTTCTTTTTTTAGCTGGGAGATATTTGGTATGCTGCAAATAGGCACACTTTTGCATAAAAGTGGTGCTTGGTGACAGCCTCTATTTGCATTATGGCTGAGGAGGGACACAGAGAACCAGAAAACTTGAACCCAAACCAGGGCTCTGGCTGACTAGTAAGAGCCCTGGCGCTAACAGATAATTAAAGGAATTTGCTCAGAACATCCATATTTTGGTTGGAACCAAGAGCATCTTCCCAATCTGCTGTAACATCTCCAGTTGCTACACAGGGATTGTTTTTTTATAGTAACATCTCCAAGGTCTCAGCCTCATTATTCCCATTTTAGAAATGAAGAGGTAAGCAAAGGGAGGTGCTGTGTTTTGAATAAGGCCTCCCGAGATGCCAGCAGCACATCCCAGCTTTCCTGAAGGTCCCAGCCCTGTGGCCTTCCCACCAGACACTGCTGGAACTGCCCTGTGAGCAACCCATTGCTCACAGGGTGGCTGACAGCTTCACAGCTCCTCAGTAACTCCCTGACCCACAGCTGCTGCCTACAAGTTGACAGCAAAGCCCGTCTGCTATTAAGGTTAAAAATGCTGCCCATAGGGAGAGCAAAGTCTGACATTGCCTGCAGCATACTTCTCGCCTGGAGTTATTGCCTGTGGATTAGCAAAGGTCAGGGTTTAGTGCTCCAGCCCTTCCCAGCCTCTTCCTTTACTGCAGGTTAGGGCTACACTTGAAAATTGTGTTGATTTAGCCTGAGCTGTAAGTGCATGGAAAAATCCCACCCAGTCTGGGGGAGCCATGGGAGCAGAATTCCTAGCACAGATGTAATCATGCTGGCAAACAGAAAATACCCCACCCCTTGGCTGCTGCAGCGTGTTAGGGGAGTTAATAGGATCCCTATGGGCAAGAAAGCTCCTTATCAGCAAACACTGTGTTCTCCTGGTCCTGGCACCCTCTCTCTAGCAAAGCTTGATCCCAGTACACCCTCAGCTCCTCCTCCTCCTGCTTTTGGTCTTTTCATCTCTGTTCTCTCTCCCGCCCATTTTCATTTTGTCCTGACACCTTTTTTTTTTCTTTTTCTTTTCTTTTTTTTTTTTTTTTCTTGCAGAATGTGGGAGGGATGAAAGCTGCAGATAATTAATAACCCCTGCACTTCTCAGCTCTGTCTTCCTGGGAGAACTCAGAGATTCCTGCTCTCTCCACCTCTGCCTCCTCCTGCAAACGCTCTCTCACTTCCAGTCATGTGCTGTCTGTTCCCGTTGCCTGATAAATTGCAGCTGGCAGTTCTTGCTCCAAAAGTCTTCACTTGTTTTGTGTGTATGCTCATGGGTAAGGACTGAGTTTGAGCTAGAGACAGGGGATGGCTGAGCAGCTCCTCTAGAGATGGGTGTCACTACCACGGGCAACCCTCCCATCTGCAGAAACAGTATGTGAGGGCTTTGCCAAGAGCTCTGGTAAAGCCAAGTGGAGGTAGTAGAGACTTCCCATCTCCCTAGCTCCCAGGCTGGCAGAAAACTTTTCTCCCACCTCTCTCTCTCCTGTTCTGCCCCTTCTAGGCAGTTTCCAGCAGCTTTGCAGGTCATTGAGGCTTAGGGCAAGGGCAATGACTCTCCTTATTTGCTAGCTCCTGTTCTTTCCTTTGTGCTACCTCCTGTGCTTTCCTGCTGTTGAGCCAGTTGGAAATAAGTGCTTTGTGTTGAAAGACAGATTATCTGGAAAGGCAAAAGGCAAGACCTAAAGAAAGAGGAGGCCTGGGACAGCGCCTCATAGGGGGAACAAATCAGTGCTGCTGCAGAAACTACCTGAGCAAACAGCAGGAAACAACAGGGAGAGGCCAAGGAGAAGCTGCTGATAACCTCTAATCACCTCCCAAGAGCTGCATGGTAAATTCAGTGCTGAATCTGTTTGTGTTCAAGAGGGAGCAGCCAGGCGGGTGCTGAATTGCTCTCTCTCCCTCTCCCTCTCTCTCTCTGAAGCATGATTTCTCCTAAGCATCAATTTTGCAGAAGCCTGGTCACCAGAAACTCTGCCTGATTTGCAGAGCCCTGGAGAATACGCTCATGCAACTGTGCAGCTTCTCCTCCACAATTCCCTCCTGTGCAGCCAATTCGGTTCAGCCATAGTGCAAAGGTTTAGTGCTCTTAAGGAGAACACGGATAGAAAAGAAGCCTTTGGCATCCCCGCAGGGTGGGAGATGCTGGGGAAGGCCCCATCATTGGGTCGGAAACGTCCTGGCCCCACTTGGGGCCCTGTGGTTTTTTCCATTTGTGGGTTTACTTTAATCTCAGTTACAGCGTTTTTGTCTCCTCACCTCCTGCCTGCTGCCTGAGCCCTAAGACAAAGAGGTGTTTACACTCCGAGCCGACCCAGGCTTTGAGGCCGGGGACAAGCAGCACAGCAGAGGGTGGATAGAACTGAACATTGCAACATTTTTTTTCCATCTGTCCCCAAAACCAATATTGACCCAAGACCCCCGTGAGGCTGCTTTAGTCAAAGTTTTACCAGCCATCGCAGCCCTCCTCAAGAGCTGAGGCCTGAGGGCAGGCGATGGGCTGAGCAAGAGGCCCTGTCCCCTGCCCGGGAAGAGCCTGAGGGGTGCTCTGCCTCCCGCCATAAAGCAGCCATCTTGGCCTGGCCAGCGCTGAGCGGGGCTACACCAGATGATGGCCAGTGGCCTTTCTCCCCAGCTAGTCCTGATCCACCCTGCTTGCTGGAGATCCCTCAGTCGAGGGGCTGGAGCCCTCCATGCTGGGAGGCAGATTTTCAGCTCCAAATTACTTTCGAATAAGGAGGGCTAATAGGGCTGAATTTGGCCTCAGCGAGAAGGGAGCGGGGTCAGTGCCGAACAATATCCTGTTGACATCACTTCTGAGGAGCAATTCACCTCACAAGAGGAGAAGGGGCCTGGCTGGGACGCCCCTCAGCACAAAAACCCTCAAAGAAGGCTTTGGTCTCCCCTCTTGCCTCCCCCAGCTCCATTATCTGGCCAGGCCGTGTTGTTAAGGGGAGCCTGAGGGGGAAGAGCCGCCATTTTCCCTCCAGCTCCTCTGCTGGTGATAGCACATCCTCATGGAGAGGGGGGCCGTGGGGGGCCTGGGGTTTGGATAACCTGCCTCATTAGTGGCTGTATGACATCATTATCTCACATTAGCGACACTCTTCTAGAGGTAATTGGGAAGCCTCTGGAATGGCCCTGTGACCTTTAATTAATGCAGTGGGGCCTTTTCCTTGTGCGATTCCTCGCTCTGCCTCAAGCAGCTGCTTCTTGTTAAGATGCCAGAACAGGGGAGCCCTGGGTCCCATGCCGGGGTTTTCTAAGCCTCTGTCCCCCAGGGGAGAAATAAAAAGGTGCACAAACAGTCAGCTGCTGCCTGACTTGTTTCAGCCTCTGTTTTCACCAGCCCCTTTCCTGCCCTTGGCTCCCAGCCACTGCCTGGGCAATTACCTCTGGCTGCCCCGTCCAGGGCTGTTTGGATCTTGTCCCCCACTGATGGGGCAGATGGGGCTGGGTGGCACCTACAGCTATGGGTCTGCTCCTTGCAAAGGAAAGAGGAAGAGCAGCTCCTTGAGTATCTCTGGGGAAAGGGCTTGAAAGGTAGCTGGAGGTTGCTGGAAGCATCTAGAGGCTCCAGAGCTGCAGTGGTGGGGCTGCTGCTTTCAGGTCAGAGCTGCGGCCAGGACTAGCTTCAGATAGGGGAGATTCAAGGGAGAAACACAATATTTTTCTATTATCATCTTAGCTATCAAAGCAAAGAGGAGTCCTATGCAAGAGAGAAGGGACAGACCGTGTTCCTCCCTAACCTTTCATCTCACTCCAGCTGTAATTCTGGTGCTTGCTCCTCTCTTCACAGTTGTTATTGTCTCTTCAGCTTGGCCTCAGCTGCTAAATCAATGGCCAGAGATTAGTCACTGGCAGCCCCAGGTAGCACAGAGATTTCCATTAGTGCTGTGCATCTGGGCTGTCATTATTATTAGCACTGTTATTACAGCAGCGTCTGGAGGCTCTGGTCCAGAGTGGCACTTTGTTGTGCTTGGCACAGTGCAGAAGGGGAAAGGGTGCCAGTGCTGATGTGCTGAAGGAGCTATTGCATCCTTGTTTTACAGCCAGGGTGCTGAAACACAAGTAGAGAAAGTGAGCCCCAAGCAAGGTCACACAAAAAGGCTGGGGTGACCTAAAACACACCCCAAACCTTCACTTCTACTTTCCAGTACATGGATCCTGGAACCTCCTTCTCTGTGCCCTTACCAGCAAAAAGTCTGACTGGATCTGAAAAACACGATCTTTCTTATCATCCCAGGCCAGGATGTGCTGCTACATTTTCAGAGAAGCACAAGAATTTTTTTTCAGCATGCAAAGAAACTCAGTAACTCAGAAACACTCAGTCCTCATTCAGAACCCAAATAACTGGTATGCAAATACAAATGCAAGCTGCACATCCACCGGGCTCACAGCAAATAGGGGGAAGAAATCTCTTTCAGTAGGATGGGGAGGAAAAACATGAACTTAAAACAGGATTCCCAGCTGTGGTGTGAGGAGACAGGAAGATGGGAAGAAACTGCTGCTGTGGAAGGGTTTTGCAGAAGCATTACTTCAAAGACTGCAACAATGACATTTCCTCAGAAGACAATAGCCTGACAGAGGGAGGTGGGTTTGTTTGGTTCTCCTCAGAGGCAGATTGATCCAGAGCCAGCAAACTGCGTGTGGTTTGCGTGTGCTTCAGGGTGGTGGGCTGTGTGCTGGTCCAACTGGAGATGAGTGCAGGAGCAAGGGCAGAGAAGCCTGCTGTAAAGAATGCTCTGATGAAGGCAGCTCACTCATCCAGCTCAAGCTGCATGTGTGTGGTAGAGCTCCAAGACCTGATTAAGAGGAGTAAGAACATATTAGGGTATCCAGAACTGACCTGACTTGTGTTTGACCAGTTACAAGCAGGGAGCAAGTGAAGGTGAGAGCCATGGGAAGACATGTCCTCTCTGTAAGATGGAACTGTGTCTGGATAAGCTCACTTGGTGTGCACAGCAGTTAAATGATCCCAAAGAACTCTCCGTCCCTAATCACTGCAGATAGAACAGAGGAATCATGCCCAGATGTTTCTGTTCCCTAACCACAGGACTACAAAGGACTCTTGCAGCTAAGATCAGGGCTTGTGAAGGCCCTGGAGCCAGTCAGGTTCTGGTTTCTCATTTTGCCACCAAAACTGGGACATTAGTGGTCACTGGAACATTGTGGAACTGGATGGAACTGGAACAGCACTGCACTTTTGCATCTCTCATCACCTCGTTTGACTGGTTTCTCCGTGTTCTGTACAGCTCTTCTCCCTTGCACAGCAGAATCAGCCCCCATTGCAGGTAGGCAGTAGCTCTGGTTATTACTGTGGTGTAAATAAGGTCCTTTGTCCTCACTCAGGGTTAACACTTGGTGCTGGGAGCACACACACTGCTTCAGTCACTGGAAAGGAGACTCAAGAACTGTTGTTGTGGTACTGGCTTGGCTCTAATCCTACTTTTGTCTCAGAACACTCTGTAATAACCTTAAACCTGAGGAGATAGGGACTGCTGGTGGTTATTCTCCTGGCTGTGATTCTCTGTGGGGTTTTTGTATTTAAAGTGTGGAAACAAATGAATTCCTTGGAAAGAGCTGCTCAGGGGATCTGGGGCTTATGATTCACAGGTGACCAAAGGCAGCATATCTCAAAAGCAGGTGAATGATGGAGTCAGCTCTTTGGGAGCCTTCAATCTGCAGAGAGCTTTGGCTTTTTTGACAGCATTTTAGACTCCTCAGTCTCTGGGGACCAGTCTGCTCAGAGAGATGCTCCACAGTGCTGCTGGTTGGCTCTGCAGCACATCCCCTGTTCTCTGAGCAGTGACAGCAGGTCTGTGGGTGCTTCCAGACTCTCCATAACAAAGAAAGTATTTGGGGATTCCCATTTTACAGCTTCGGTCTTCAGAGGGTTAATTGTCATCAGATCTCTAAGGCTGATTTAATTCAAGCCAGGCTGGGGTGCTGCACAAGGCAGCCTCCCCTGGAGCTGGAGCCTTCGCTCTGGGAGTCTCCGACCCTCAGGAGAGAGGGTGAGTGGAGCAGAGCAGCCGTGTGCACGGAGCTACCGGTGTCTGTTGTGCTTGCAACCCGACCTCTCCTTCCCTCTTTGAAGCTGCTGACAGTGGGTGGGCTGAGATCAGTGGAGTGGCCGCTTTGCTGGGAGTTAGAATAACACAACCGTGATGCCCTGCTCAGCTGGGAATAGGAGCTGTTTGGAAGGGGGTGGGCAGCTCAGGGGTGAGGAACTCAGGACCTTGAGGACTGACAGAGTCCTGCAGATGTGGAACAGCTTGCCTTTGGGGGCTAGGGTGGGAGGGGAGGCCATTTCAACCCAAAACATAATTAATCAGCAGCTTGGACAGAAAACGGAGCTGTGGCTGCAGGTCCAGCTACCGTTGCCCTTTCCAGGCCCACAGCCAGCACAGGGAGGGGAGAGCTTCACCAAGCTGACGCTCTGTGAGGGAGTCTCAGGTCTGTCCAAGCTTCATCCCCAGACTTGCTCTTGCTCTGAGGTCCAGGGTGCTGACCAGCACTGCCTTCCCCCCTCTACTGTTCAGGTCCAAAGCAGCCTCTCTCTCTCAGACATCACAAACTGGGTTAGTACAAGAGGTGATCCAAGACACTAGCTCATGCTCCCATGAGTTTTGCTTTATGCCTTTACCACATGAGTCTGAGGACTCCCTCATCCCCAGCTGGGATTTCCCAAAATACCTTTTTTTTTTTCACTAAGCACAAACAAAATATCTGGTTAAACTTTTAGTGGCAGGATGTAAGTAGCTGACAGGATGGCATCTGTCTTACAGAGAACCTGATCCCAGGAACAAGAGGTACAATTTCCTTCACTCCCATGCTGAGCTCCAGCAGCCCTCACTCCTTTCAGTGCTACCTCCCCAGAAATGGAGGGAGCAGAGGTAGATGAGCTGGGGTCGGGGCAGCAGGAGCAGTGGGTAGGGAAGGTGTAAGGGATGGCTCAGCAATGCCCTGGGCTGCCTGTAGCCCTCTGCTCTGCGTAGGAAGAAAAGCCCTGGAGGAAAGGTCTGAGCCAGCACTTGGCTGCAGTGCCAGCCTCGTGAGATGAGGGAGGCAGCTGCTTTGGCACTAGGATGGAGATGCCAATGACTGGAAGGCTTGGAGCAAACCTGGCCCCGGGCCACGCTGTGACCCCAGGGTCAGGAGAATACTGGTTTTGCTGCCTCACATTGCAGCAGCACCTCTGAGCCTCACCCAAGGCCAACGATGTGCAAAGGCAGGACAGACCTTATCCCAGAGTGCTTTGGATGGGCTAGTGACTGTGCAGACAGAGCTGCCTGCTGGCTCTGAGATCTGGGCACCCACACGTGGCAGCTGGTGACCTACCTGCCTGGGTCACTGAACAGCTAACTCTGCAGCACCAAGCAGGACAGGCATTGCTGTCAAGCCTCCCAACATGCACAAGTCAGGGTTAGCCAAGACCCCGATCCTCCAGCCTTGTGGAATGTGGCTTTTTCCTTTCCCCTAGAGGCATCACACCAGCCGGACAGGGCGCTTGGGAGGTGTTAGCTTCCCTAACAGCCCTCCCCTGCAGCCTGGCTGCTCTGATACCATTATAGTCCTAATGTCCTGGCCATCTAAGTCCCCTTTTTAGGATTAACAGAGACCTGTGCATCAGGAGGAGGTTAAAAACCGAGGGAAACTGCAAACTTTCTGGCTGTTAAGTGACATCTAGTGGAAATGGCAGGAAAAAATGAGTTTCACAGGTAAAATACTGATCTTGATGGATTCAGCAGTGAAACTCCTGTGAGCTGCAGCTTCAGCCCTGCAGCCTCTTTTCAAGACTTGTAAAAAAAACCCAAATAAAACAGAACAGTTCTGCCTGTCTGGGTGTGACTTGCAGAAAGCCTGGCATGCGTGGCTGGTCTCGCACCAGTGAGCAAGGTGACAAGCGAGACGGTTGTGACAGGCCAGCAGTCACCTGGCCTTGCGGCGCTTGGTGGCGAGCCAGAGCACTACAGCCACAACTCCGTGCACCAGGCTGGCATCCCTGCGCCCTACCTCACATCAAAGCAAGGCAGTGGGCTGACTCTGCACTGCTAAGCATCGTGCCAGTTCGGGGTTTGCCTGTCCTGACAGAAAGCAACAGCTCTTGTAGCTTTTCCTGGTGGGTTCTCTGGCTGTGCACTGCACTGGGGCAGGAGATGGTGGCTCCACAGCCCCGTGGCTGTTCTGGCTGGCAGCACATGGAGAAAAGCAAAGCTGGGGAGTTACAGAATCTATTCCTCAGGGATGGTGAGTCCAGAGGATGGAGATGGGTGAAGGATCTAGAACACAAGTCTTGTGAGGAGTGGCTGAGGGAACTGGAGTTGTTCAGGAGGCTCAGGGTGAGACCTAGCTCTTGACAACTCCCTGAAAGGAGCTTGGAGACAGGTGGGAATTGATCTGTTCTCCCAAGGAACAAGTGATAGGATGAAAGGAAACAGCCTCAAGTTGGACCAGGGCAGGTTTAGATCGGATCTGAGGAAAAATTTCTTCCCTGTGAAAGGGTTGTCAAGGCCTGCCCCAGGGCAGTGGTGGAGTCCCCATGATCCCTGGAGGAGTTTCAAAGCCATGTAGATGTGGTGCTGAGGGATATGATTTAGTGGTGCCCTGGCAGTGCTGAGTGAACAGTTGATGATCTTCAAGGTCTCTTCCAACCAAAATGATTCGGTGATATCAGGCCCATCTGTGTCCTGTGTCTCTGAGGCAGCTGTGTGCCCTCTTTGCCCTGCCTGCTCTTTCTTGGCATCAGAGGTGGCTTCCAGCTGCCACCCCTACCCCGGCAGGAAGGGTCCAGGCAGCAGAGTGGATGTGGCCTGCGGCTATTCTCGTGTGCAGCAAAGCCAAAACTTGCAGAGAAACCTGAAACCCAGTGAGACTTGGATTAGCAACCCGAAACTCAGGCCAGGATACAAGGCTTTTGGAAGAGCTTGGCAGAGTTTCAGGCAAGTGCGGGCTGAGTTTCAAGTCAGCTAAGGCTGACCTTTGAGCGAGCCCGCTGCTGGCTGCTTGGGAAGCATGGGCCTGAATTTTAAGAGAGCCTGGGGAGTGAGTTTCAGGCAAAAAAGAAACCCCAAAACCGACCAAACCAAAACAGTTAAAGGGTTTAGGCAAAAAGAATGCAGATCTCTTATGGTTTGGGGGTGATAATTCCCAGCCACCCACCTGCCCCCAAACCAGCAAAACCAGACTGGTGGTTACAGCTTCAGTGCACTCTGAGTTTCAATGCAGACTTAACCCCTTCCTCAGCATGGAATAACTGTCACTTCCAGACTTTCTCTTGGACTAGATCTAAATTCCCTGTGTGCTTTCTCCCCATCATAAGGGAGTTAGAGGTGCAAGAATCTCATGGGTGTTAGAGGTGCAAGGGTGAAGCTGTAACAGAGCAAATCAACAATCCCTACTCCTGGACACAAAAGGCTGAGCCATCTTTATGGCAGCTGAACCTCACAGGAGTTTATGAAAGGGAATAAATGAATCAGATTGGGGGGAGATCACGAGATGGAAAGGCTGGTGCTCTGAGAGCAGAAGACCAGAGTCCAGAGATCAGCCAGACAAGGCCACGCAGTATCAGGGACTGAGGCTGAAGGATGATGATCAAGCCAAAGCAGAAGGTGGCATGAGAAAATGGGCACAAACAGAGCTGTCTCCCAGGCAGTGGGAAGCAGCAAGAGCCAATGTAGATTTGACCCTGAATCTGTGGACACATTTTTCTTCCAATCATGGTTTTTCTTTCTTTCATTGCTTTTACTGTGAACTCATCACTCTCTTCCTCGCCTAACACACAGCATGTGATGGGTCTAGATCAGGACAGGGAGGAGGTGTTTGTAATCAGACCCACATTTCTCTGTGTTGTCTCAGCAATGAATTCAGCCCAAACCCCCATGCTCGTGATGTTTTTAGTGCTGGTTTTAAAATATTTATGAAGGCAGAATTTTCCCAAATCGCGTTTTTTGGATAGGAAATTGCTTATCTTAAAGTATTATTCCACAGAGCTCTGACAGCTCCTTTCCCTCTCGCCAGTCTGATGAAGTTCCCTTTGCACTGGGAGCAGTGAAGCCACAGAAGAGGCCTTTATGCCAAAGGCAGTGGCTCTCCATGGCACTACTGCTTTTCTTGCCTAGCTCCTTTTTCCGTGCCCTTGATTCTGGCTCTTTCTCCCACACTGTATCCTATGCCATCAGCCAGAAAAGGGGCCTCATCTGCTGCTTATTTCAGGCCCTTCTCTAATTACACATTGACATTAGTTATTTATATAATGTCCTTAATGCCAAAGCGTCGATACTGGAGGTGCTGGGGGGGGGTGATGGGGAGAGGCCTGTGCCCGCCTGCCCGCGGCTCAGCAGGTGGCATCCGCTGGTCACGTTGGTGCGGAGGTGCTGGAGCCAGCCCCGTGGCACCCCAGCATCTGGCATTGGCTGCCCTGGAGAGCAGAAGCCAGGTATCCCAGGGAGGCACAGGGTCACGCAGCACATGCCAGAAGGTAATCAGAGATGATGTGCCCGGGCTGCAGCCGCTCCGTGTCCTTCGCAGGCGGCACAACGCACCTTCTGCGGCCCGCGTGCCTGGGGGCAGCTCCCCTTGCCCTTGGCAGTCCACGCTGTGCTTTGATCCCCCCACCCAGAAGAAGGCTGGGAAGCGCTTGCAGATGCCTAATTTCCCCAAGGACAGTGTGTGGGCTTTACCCTGGACAGCTAAATAAATCCTTGGATGTCTCCTTCCCTGAAACTTGTTTGTGTCTGCGAGGCCGGGGTGGACCGTGTGGCGGGGTGTGTGCAGTTCCTGTTGGGTTTGGTGTGTGGCTGCTGCAGAGCTGGTTTCAATGTGACACTGATAACATGAGCTGCCAGCCCGCTGCTGGCTTCCAGTTCCGTCTCACTGCCTCCCTCTCTTTCATGTTCTCTGCTGTGGTTTGCAAGGCAGAGTTTAAAGGTTTCTCTGACTAACCCTGGCTGCTGGACTCAAAGGGAAGGAAGTCGACTGCAGCCAAGAAAAGGAAGCCAGTTGGTTTCCCTTCTGTGTCTGCGAGCGTGTGCGAGGGGGAGAGGGAGAAGGGTGTATCCAGATCAGAAGGCAGATAGGACGGGAAGACGGCAGACCTCTTTCCTTCCAGATTTTCTGGGCTCAACAAGCTCCCTGCGTGCGTCAGCCTGCGGGCGGAAAGGAAGCGTGTCCTGGTCAATATTTACCCGGCGGCATGGGGCAGCGCGCTTCAGCTCCAGCTGCAGGTGGGCTGCACGCTTCTGGCTCGCTCCCTGGCAGTGTAGTGAGTGAAGCCAGCCACCACGGGGAGCTTCCTTCCTGCAGGATGGCAGGTGCTGCCAGGGCAATGGGCCCAGCTGCCCTCCAGCCTGTGCAGCAGGAGCTGGAGGGTGGTTCCTGTCTATCTGGAGCGTGGAGTGTGGCATGGCTGGCAGCCCAGCCCTGCCGAGGACCCCTGAGGGGGATGCTGAGCTCGTGGGTGCCTCTCAGCTCCTGCAGCATCTACACAACTGGCCATGTCCAATTGCCTGGTGACCAAAGGGGTGGCTGGAGCCTCAGGACAGTGCTGGCCCAACTCAGGGCAGCAGGGCCTGGAGCTGGGCTGGTCACAGACACTGTGCTGCAGGCAGCTACTTCAGGGCATCTATTTCTGGCCCCTGGGACAGGGGAGGGCGTGCAGTAGGAGGGAAGCTCCAGGACTTGCAGGAGCTGAGGGCTATTTCTGGCTCTGGTTGCTGACCTGCCAGGCCACGCTCGGCCAGTCGCTTCCCCTGTAACTCCCTCGTGCCAGGCTCACCCTGAGTCTCCAACCCAAGGCTCCCTCTGCCACCCACACCAGATGCTCCTGGGTGGTGTGGGACAGCTGTCATGCACTGTGCAAGGCTTGTCACAAGACTGTGGTGCTGGTGTGATCTACCTAAATCTGCAGTAGGGCTCAATATGTTCCCCTGGGGGGCTATCAATAGGTGAATGATGCACCTGAGACATGTTTTTGTCACCCTAGAAAGGGGCAAACCACAGACTGAGGCAAAGAGGTGGGTATGTTGAAAACAGAAGTCATTGCCATCCAGGAGTCACACTCCAACTTGTGCTAAGGGCTGTGAGTTCCGTGGCCTGGGCCCCTCCTCTGCTGGCCATGCCACAGAACAACTTCAGGCAGAGGGCAGAAGTGAGCAGTGGGCATCAGGAGTGGTCCCAGAGCCCCCAGAGGCTGTGGGACAGATATGCATTGGCTGGCACCCTCACACCTTCCCCACCAGCTTCTATATATGGGCCTGCCCTCTCTGAACCCATCACACACTCGGATCTCAAGTGACACCCTGTGGAGGGAGGGGGGGTGTCTATTTTTAGCTTCTGAATGGCTCTGTGCTGGAGCCGAGCTCTCTGCCCTCGTCAAGGGTACAGCATCATGTTGTGCTGGGAGGATTTTCCTGCGTGGCTCTTTGAATGGCTCCATCACCACCTTAGGTTGTTGCACAGGTAGGATGCAGCTTGGCCGCCTCTGCTTCTTCTCCCCCCTGCCGGTTTTGAGCTCTGTTTGCATCTCCCTCCCCGGAGCCATGGTTAGGGGATGGGCTGCCCTGACTTGCTGAAAGGTCCCGGTTGGATCTGTGCTTCACGCTGCCCTCATGCATGATGCCCTGGCAGCAGGAAAGCTCGGGAGCATTAATCCCTTACTTTTTAAAACGGGCTGTAGGCAAGAGGAGTAGGAAAGGGACCTGTGAGGTGCGATGCTGCTGTGGGGAGAATCCCAAAGCCTTCTGTGCTGCTGCGCCCGGGGAGCAGAGGCAGACGGGACCTGAGGGGGGTAGTGTTGATCCCTCTCACTGCTGGCTGGGTGCAGAGCAGCGTTATCCTCCTGCCAGGAACCTGCTCTTGCCTCCCACTGATTCCACCTGGAAACCAGTGAGTGTGAATGGCAGGGAAGCAGGGCAGAAACCCGGGGGGAAAGGGTTTAGGGGCACACGCTTCACCTACGGCTGCTGATGCTGGTGCCCCATCCTCATGCCTTGACCTCTCCATCCCACTGCCCTCGCTTTGCTGCTGCAGGCATGGATGACTTCGAGTACAGCATCCAGCTGAACGACAGGGACTGGGCTGAGTTCTTCTTGGCATCGGAGGAATGCGACCTAGCGCCGGCCGCCCTGGCCACGGCCGAGGAGCAGTGTCTCAGTGACATTGAACAAGGGGACGGCGTGCCGGGGAGGGACTGCCGAGCCAGCACAAACGGGCAGATCGCAGCCGGGGTGGGCAGCAGGCCAGGGGCTGGCACGGGAAGCTCTGCCCCACGTGGGGTACCCGGAGACACCTCCCTGCGCTGGCCGGCCGGCGGGCACCTCTCCCTGCCGGAGCTTCTCTCGGGCAGCGAGGACGAAGCGGACCTGGGCTCGGTCAGCAGGTTTCTGTGTGACAGCGACAAACCCGGCCGCCCTTTGCCCACTCCGATGCCCAGCGTGCAGGGGAGGCAACCCCCCTGCCCCCCAGCAGCCGCCCTCGCCAGCCCGGCTGGCGGCACAGCCGAGAGCAGCCCGGGGCAGGACGCGGCATGTGAAGCAGCGGCACCGCAGCCTCCATCGGAGAAAGGAGCGGCCAGCGGCAGCCAGGCCATGGAGCCTCCCAGCCACCCACCTGGAACCAACACCCCCGAACAGCCCCACGGCAGCCCGCTGGTGACACAGCCTGGGGCTGCGGTGCAGGGCAGCTCTCCGGGGCTGACTGCCTCCCCAAAGGGCTCGGCAAGGAAGAATCCTTCCCGCTCAGAGCCTGGGCTACAGGGACCCCCACATGACCACCCCCTCAGCCCAGCCCTGGAGATTGCGCCCAAAGCACCCGGCTCCCCGGCGCAGGAGAGAGCGGGTACCGGGGAGAGAGCGGCCACTGAGCCGGGCTCCCCGGCTGGCTCCCCAGACGTGGTGAGGCCCAAGGTGCCAGGACAGCCGAGAAAGAGCCGCAAGCAACGTGGAGCCAGTGGCGCCGAGGCAGCCCAAGGGGACAGGGAGCCTGCGGGGGCTGTGGCGCAGGGGACTGGTGTGCCCGTGAAGACACCTTTAAGCTCACCACTGTCCTCACGGAAGAGCAAAGGGAAGGAGAAGGCAGCCAAGCCAGCTCTGGTGAAGCGGGGGAGCGAGGAGGCTGCGGAGAGCAAACGGCCAGTGCCCGGTCCTGGCACAGATGAGGGTGATCCAGCCGTGAGCACTCCCCCAAAGGAGAAGGTGAAGGAGCTGGGAGCACAGCCCCCGGGGAAGGTGAAGGCCACCAAGCATTCAAAGCCAGGGCAGACTGGTGGCTTGGGCATACATGACAATGTGCCAGTGGTTCCTGCCAGCCCAGACACGGCTCCTCTGGCAGAGCCATACCAGGAGGCACCACAGAAGCCTCTCCATCCCAAGAGCATGGTGGCTTCTGGAGATGCTGCTGCTGAGGTTGCCTGTGGGAAGCCTGCAGCTGAGGTTTCTCATGGGGAGCCTGCAGCTGAGGTTGCTCGTGGGGAGCCTGCTGCTGAGGTTGCTCGTGGGGAGCCTGCAGCTGCAGCTGAGATTCCCAGGGAGCTGGATGCTCCTTGCTTTGCAGCTGGGTCCTCTGCAAGGGCAGACACCCTGGATGTGACATGGCCCGAGATGTATGACTATTTTTTCTGTGACTCCCAAGGGGAAGAAGAAGGAATGGAGAACTCTATGGAAGGGGAGAAAACACCCTTGGAAAGGGAAATATCCTTACCTGAACTGTATGAATATTTTTTCAATGAACCAGAAGGAAACAGGAAAAAAGTCAAGGGCAAAGACAGGAAGAGAAAGAAGTTCAGCAGCTTGGACCACACTCAGCTGCAGAATGAGGATTCTGACCCATCTGTGGTCAAAGACTCCCTGGTGATCTCAGTCCCTGAGGTGTATGAAAACTTCTTCCGAGCCAGGCCTGGCAACAGGGCAGGCTGGAGAGGGATTTTCTCAATCGCTCCAGCCTCTGAGGTGAAGAAAGCTGTGGGGGCTTTGAAGTCCCTCCTGCAAAGGCATCTCATCAAAGGCCAAGCCCCAGCCCCCCAGGCTCTGGTGCGGAGAGGATCTGGAGACAGTCTCTCCCTCGTCCCGATGGCTCCGCTGGCAAGAGGCGAGGCACAGGCAGAAGGTTTGGACATGGCACTTGCACTGAGAGGTAAAGCCCTGTTAGCCCCTGCTGAGTGTAGAGCTGTGCCTTGTGTGGTCTCCCCTGGTCCCACCACCCCGGGGCAGCCTGGCAGGCAGCTCTGGCCCTGCTGCAGCCATCTCTGTGCCAGCTGCAGCAGCATGAAGGCCACCTACAGATGGAAGCATTTTAGTGGGCTCTGCAAAGAGTAACTGGTCTGAAATCACCCTCCTGGCACGTTAACCTTGGCACATGGCAGTCCTGGGCTTTTAGCAGGGGATGGATGGCTTAAGCCACCACCACGACACGCTGTGTGGTGTTGGCTCTCTCTTGAGATGCTCACACTGTCCCTGTGCCAAGCAAGTGCTGCTGGCCAGGCCCCACGGGCTGGCTCCCAGTGCTGCGGGTGGCATGGACAGGGAACCTGGGTATATTCTGTACCTAACGTGCTTTGCTCCCTGCCAACTCCAGTCCTAGGGCAGAGCTGGGCAGAGCAGCATGTGTGCAACAGGCTGAAGTCCCTGTCCCAGCTGATTCAGTTGTCCCCTGGATGGATCTAACTTGCTGTGGATCTAATTCATTCTTTTGCACTCTGGCCAAGGGAAGCCTAGGGAAGCAGTCAACACGGTGGGGTCTGGTAGAGATGGGAATCCCCCACTCCAGTTGCCACCCAGTTGCCTACAGAACCACCTACCTGTGTTTCTGATTGAGGGAATGGGAGCCTGAGCAGCCAGAGTTCATGCCTCTGAGATAAGGCAGAGGCTGCTGAGCTGCTGTCCTGTTGAGACTGGGCTGGTAATTGATCTAATACAGGTGGGGGGAAAAGATGTGCACAGAGGGGAACATGTCCAAGGTTGCTAACTGAAAGAGGTATGGGGGACTTAAAAACACTCTCAAAAGTTACCTGAACATTGGCTGCTACTGGAGAGAAGCAGGAAGAAAGGGACAGCCAGTCTGGCCCACTGGGACAGGCAGCATATTTATCTTAAAGCTTATAGGATGCTTACAGCACAGTGCCTCATAGTTAATATGAAAACCAAACAATGAATGAATCATCCCAAAGGGTGCCTCAAAATAGAAATTCCAGTCTGTTTGCACAGAGAAAAACCCCCTTTGCCATGGTCGTAGCTAATTAATAAGCCAGCTTTAATTAAAAGCCTGATCAAATAAACATCAGAGCAAAAATAACCTCCTCTTGTGACACGTCTTCACACTGTGCCAGATTGGAACTCCAGCAGAGAGGATGCAGAGCTCTCAGGGTTGTCTCCCTTCCTGGACCTCGCAGGTGGCAGGAGTGAGGTGGGACCTGTGGAGAGATTTGAGCACTGGTGGTTTTCCAGGACAGGTGTGTTATCCTGGGGCTGTGTGCATCTTTGGCCATTGTCTTGCAGGAAGGATCTTGCCCAAAGGAACCTTCCTGCAGCCCCAGTGCATCATCAGCCACCCCAGGAATTGCTAAATCCTCCCCAGCCCTGCTTCCAGCCACCACACAAGGCTGTGCTGGGAGGATAAACAGGGAAGTGGTGAGACAAGCAGAGGAGCTGGAGGTGTCATGTCCACTGGCTGTGCCTCCCAGGCCCATGGGCAACTTTAAGATCTTCTGGGAGGGAAAAACGTGTGACAAAGGCATATTTCCCTGAGAGTGCAAGGGACTCACCACCCCAGAAGGAATGGGGTCTCCTGTGGCAGAGAAGGGGCTGTAAAACCCCAAGCCTTGTGCTCTTCTTCCTGCAGGGGGGCCTGAGGGTCCGTTGGCACTGACCCACAAAGACATGTGCCTTGTCTTCTGTGCCTTTGCCTCCTGGGCAGTGAAGACCTCTGACCTGCACGCTCCAGATGCCTGGAAGACCAGTATGTACAGTGCCCAGCCTGGTGGGAGAGGGGTGGGAAGGACCTGGTGGGGAGAAAGGCAGGGATGCTATCACACCTAATGATGCCTGTGAGAAAATGCAGTCATTTTCCTGCTTTTCCAGTGTGCTGTGATCCTCTGATACCTTCTCTCTCCCCTCAAAGTGATCACTGACATGAACTGAGCTGTAGGACAAGTCTGTTCTCCTGGATTTAGCCCCACTCTACCCAGTCTCTGACAGGGACCAGTTGCAGTGTGTCAGGAGAAAAGAGGCTTCATTGGGATCCCTGCTGGCTAGAAGCTGGATTGGGATCTCAAGCATGCAGTTTTATACTCCTAGAATCATAGAAAGCTGTGGGTTGGGAGGCACCTTTAAAGGTCATAAAGTCCAACCCCCCCCATCCTCTTCCATCTCAGCTGGAACAAACACATGTATTTTTCTAACATGCTGGAAAGGTATAATCTTTTTTCTAAATGCAGCTTAGCTGAAGCATTATCCTGCTGTGCTGAGTCCTGCAAGTAAACAGAACTCTGTCAGTTCCAGCCCTTTCCAACCACAGCATTTGATTAACTGGTGGGCAGAGAGCAAGCTGGGACAACATGAATTAGTTGAGCTGTGGCCCAAAGGGTGCAGGTGACTGGATGACCAGGATGCAGGACAGTGAGTGCAGCAGCCCTGCCCTGTGGGCACCAAAGACCCCCCTTGTCATGGGGCAATACAGCAGAGGCTTCCCACTGCTTGTCCCGGGGAGGAATGTTCCCCACTAAGGTCACACAGGAAGCTGACACCCTGTGCTGAGAATAGCTCATTAGCTAAAGTTGCTCAGCACCATCATCACAAGGAGCTTTTGGCCTGCTCCTCTTTGCCTTCTTAGTATTAGAAGGTAGAAGTGGCCTCAGAGAGGGTGAGAAAAGCAGGATATGGGCCTCGTGCCCCCAGGATTGCATAACCCAGTGTGTGGTGAGGAGGGGAGGTGAGAGGCAGCCTGGCATCCTGGACTAGTGATTCTCTTCTGCCGTGTAAGGTTCTAACAAGTTGAATTTCCCTGGTTTTGTCCCAGGCTCCATAAGTAATTTCTGTTCAGCTCAGGACTGAATGCACTGGGAACAAGCACAGTATGGTGGGAATGAGCCAAGGCAGGAAGGGCCTGAGAAAGGAAGGGCAGCAAACCCCTCTAGGTCCCGTGGAACCTGGAAAAAAAAGACCTTCAGGTTTGGAAGAAGCACCCAGACTGACTCTGGCAATGTGTTGGGCTCTTTTCCAGTGTTCCTGGCAAGCTTTGGCACCCTGTCTGCCATCCGCTACTTCCGACGGCAGGTCAGAGAAGGACACCCCCGGACCTGACCTCAGCACACACCTGAGATGCTGCCCGAGGACAGGCAGAGGAGGCAGAGGCTGGGGGACTTGGTTCTTGGGCAGTGTGAGAAGCCTGGATCCCAGCACCAAGACTTCTCTGGACCTATCCCTAAATGTCACGGGAAGCAGGATCCTTCCAGTGACAGTCATTTTCAATATGCTAGACAGTTTGTACCCGTACTGGACAGAAGAGGAGCCCAGCATGGGCTGGCTCTGTTCTTTCTTTGCACACCTCTTGTATACTTGTGCTGTCTCCTAGGAGTAGTCACAGTGTCAGTTCCAGGGCGTTGCTTGTCCAGCCTCCCTGCTGTGGCACCAAGGTGCTGGAGGGAGGAGAGAGCAAAAAGAAACCAGGAAAGTGCTTTGTTCCTGTGGAAGAGCTGGGTTATCTGTGGAGAAAGAGGAGAGAGCTCTGGGGAAGAGTTGGCTCTGTCCAAACATAGTGCTTTGCTAAGTGTGTGCTGGCTGTGCCTGGCTAGCTGGGCAGCAGCTAAAGGGGGATGGAGGGGCCACTTGCTTGGCAAGGCCCAGGTCTCCCATGATCTGTTTGGCTCCCTTCAGGAGGACTCATCCTCTTGGATTTCACTCCAAGAAGTCACAGCTCGGCCTAAGGGTTCAGGAGGCTGAGATAGGGTTTCTCTTGCATGTGGCAGCCCAGAGGCACGGGTGTGGTGTCTGTCCCGTGTCTGTCCTGTGGGTGAGGAGCACCCACTGCAAGGACACATCTCACTGTCATAGGCAGAGGACAGGCAGGTGTCACACAGCCAGAGCCAGGGGAAAAAGCCCTGCAAGAGGCTGTGCAGGAGGGAAAGGGGCTGCAGGGGCAGCAGGAAAAGGGGCTGAGCTCAGGGAAATCTCAGGAAAGTGCCCTGATGAGGACAGGAACATGTTGGAGAGGAGGAAAGGGTATGTGTAATGTTTGGCTCTGATGATCACCAGATGATGGGTCTAGATATATGACATAGTCCCTCCTCTGCCTCCCTTCCTAGAGACAGAGTTGGCTGGAAGGAGATGTCAGGTGAGGAGGTGCTGTGGCTGTGAAACCTGGTGGGGCTGGAGAGAGCTGGACGGGACTTGGAATGGAAGGCAGGGTAAAAAATGAGAAGGAAGTGGTTCAGGTTCTTCCCTGTCTCTTAGTGCCTTCCTGGTCACTCAGGGGCATTACTCATGAGGGGCTTTCTTCACTCCAGCACAAATGTGAGATCTGTTAAGCACTTAGGGACCAGGTCCACAAAGATACTGGGAGAAATCTGCCCAGAATAACTGTGTGGATCTGCCTATTAGCTTTCCAGGAGCAGTCTGTGGCAATGTTAGTCTTAAGAAATGAGGGAGAAGAGGTTTAGCTCTTTCTTTGCAATGCAGAGTGCCTGCAATTGTAGTGTGGGGGGGGTTGTACTTAAAACCCTGTATTATTGCTGGGAAGAGAGCACACTGCACAATTGCACAGTGAGATGTGGAGCAGAAAATAGCAAGAAGAGAGATGTACAGGTTCTATATGGACTATAGTAGCTGTATATCCAGTAAGAGGAGTTGTGTGGAGGAGAACAGATAAAATATGCTGGAAGCTTCTAATAAAGATCTCTCTCATTAATATTTCTGCGTATGTTCCTGTGTCTACCTCGAGCTCAGTTTGAAAGACTGAGAAATCAATCCATTCTGTGGCTGCTGATACAAATCTGAAGGAGCTGATTTGCTGCTTGAGGAGCCCTGGGGGGCAGAGTCTGCAGGGAGAAGAGCTGCTTCTCCTCTGCTTTGGCTCCATCCCCCTTTCTACCTCTCCAAGACACATCTTGTCTGTCACATGTCACTAAAGGCCTGATCCAGAGAGCACTGCTCTCAATTCTGTCTCAAACTTGCTCAGGACTTGAACACAGTCCTACTCTTGCCAGCCCTCCAGCCAGCTCCTCCTGGGACACCCCAAACAGACCAGTGAGCACAAGTCAGTGTGCAGCAGCAGCTCCAGGGTTGGGTCCATCGATCTTCATCACCTCTGCCCTCCCCAGTCCCCCTCGATGTGGCCAAGCTCTCCAGTCTGAGCTCCACCCAGGAATACCTGGCACAGCAGCTGCAAGCCTGGGAAGATTTGTCCAGCAGATCTCCCTCCCTCTGCTGAGCTGGAACACTGCAGGCACAGGAGAGGCTGAAGGATTTGCACATGCTCAGTTTTACTGCTTATCCAGCCCTAATCCATTAAGCTCCCTCTGTGTTCTCAGTGGCAGGTGGAAACACAGTGGCCCTGGCAAGGTGGGTGGGTAATGGGGGAACAGCTGGAGGAATCCAGCAATTCCATTATGTCCAGCTTTCCTGGGAGACTGTCTGCTGAGCAAAGCAGAGAAAGGTCAGAGGAGGGCAGCAGACAGGTTGGTGAAAGGAAGGGGTTTCTGGGACTGCCAGCTCCTGGCTGACAGAACCACAGAGTGCTGGGGGTTGGAGGGGACCTCTGGAGATCATCATGCCAGATATGATCCAGAAAGGATCATCAGACCTAGATGCTGCAAGAAGCAACATGCTCTTCACACCCAGCACCCTGCTCTAGAGCTGAGCCATGTGCAGCCCAAACCCTGCACTCGAGGTAGGACAAGTAGCCTCCTGGCCGTCCCTGTACCAAGAGCCTCTTCTCCCATTCCAAGAGACACTCTCAGTGCTGCCATCCTAGGGTTCAAAAACTTCTGCTCATGCTGTGTGTTACACAAGGTGCCCGTCACCTCAACCAGTGATGCTCTTTGCCCAGCTGGGATCACTGGTGTCTGATCCTCTAGAGCTTGGGCTTGGAGATGGAAATGGGATTCAGCACCTCTCCCTGCTAAAAGTTCCTCAAGGTGCTGGCTGATCCATCAGGTTATAGGTTCATTTCACACTCCTTTTGATCTCAGCTGGAAGAAATGGAGAAGTATTTCAGAAGGGAGATGTTTTCAACCCATTTCAGAGGCAAAATGAAACACTGAGAAATCTTTCTGCTCTCAGGAGATCAGCTCTGGGAGTCTCCTCTGTGCTCAGTCGAGCAGCAGTGTCTCTAGTGTCCTTCAGGGAAACCAGCCTGGACTTGCCTGCAAATTTGAATGCTTGGTTTCTTCTCCGACCTTTTACTCTCTCTCCTCTCCCTCCGTGGCAAGGTCACCCTGCCTGTTTCTCAGCCCCGAGGGAGGAGCCAGGAGCTCAGCATCTTTAGCAGCAGCCACCACAATAGAAACGACCTTTCGGGCGCATCCTCGCCGCCGTGAGCCCGTTCCACCCCCCGCCAAAGGCAGCGTCAGTGCTGGAGGTGGGAGCTGTGCCATCCCACCCCACTTCTTTGCCTCGCACGTAGCTCCCACATCTGACACCTCCTCTTGCCAAGCAGATGAAAAAGTCAGGCAGGTGCACGCTCAAAGAACTGCCTCCCTGTTTCACTGTCATGTGCCCCGGCTGCCTCTCTCCCTTCTCTTTTGCCAGAGCAGCTCCTTTGCTCTTCTTTTGCTTTCATCTCTCTGTCATAAAACCTGAGCACAGCTTCCCGTGGACATTTCTGCTGGGCTGTTTCTGAGTCATGACTCTCTTCTTCCCACACTTCAGAGAGAATTCCGAGGGCTGGTGGTGCTGAGCCAGAGCCGGCAGTGCCAGCACAGGTTGGCAGGGGGTGGCACTGACCTTCCTCTTATCTAAAGCTGACAGAAATGCCAGTTGCTTCTGTCGGCCGTGAGAGCATGACATATTTGGGTGGATTCCCCCACCCACAGGGCATTGAGGGAGTTGCTCATCACATACTAGACCAAATCCTGCACATCCTCAAGTCCTCAGGGCCCTGCAAGGGAGGTGCTGGGTTTCCCGAGCAGGTTTGCCCAGCAGCTCCTTCCCTGACCTCAGCCGTGGTTTCAGGCTCATGGGCAGCCAACAGGAAGAGACACGTTCATACAAAGTGCTCACCAAGGAATTCCCAAACCTCCAGTGTCTGTAAATACAATAAAAAGATCAGGAGAACCCCACACAGAGAAGGAGCAGGAGCTGGCTGGGTGGGCAGGGGCTTTTTCTCCAAACTCCTGAAGTCAAAAGGAGCAGGTCACAGGCTCCCGTGGCTTCTTTGCTTTGTTTTGTTTTTAAACAAAATGGCAATTTTCAAAGAAGTTTGAAACTGTGGCTTGGAAATCAGAAATGCAGCAGCCCATGGTGTTCTAATGAAGCTCTCTGGCTTTCCAGCTATGGTTTCAAAAGCAGAGGGCACCTGATTCAGGACTTTTAGCACTTGGAGGGCGTGGAGGGGTGGAGAGATCATTTGTCAGAGAGTGAATTGTTGGCAGCTAGTGTCATCTTATGCCTTTCATCTGCCTCTGTGAATAAAGACACAGCTATCCTGTGACCATGCTGAGCAGTGGGATGTGCACAGGCTTGCTGGTAGCCCCAGAGCACTGGGCCAGCTGTTTGTGGGTGACCTGGTTCAGAACACGTTTCTCCTGCAGCCAGGCTCATTTTTTTTTTCAGGAAATGAGAGGTATTTGGTGCATTTACAGGTATTAGTTTCCATTTTAATGCAGCCTGCACTGAGACATCCAGTGCCACTTTAAGCAAACCCTCTATTTTTAAATCCTGACTCTGTTGAGAAATGTGCTGGAAGAAAAGCATGAGGGTGGTGTTTTCATGGCCACAACGTGGGGGTCTCGTGAACAGAACTGACACACACAGCCCTGTTCCCACCCACCTGGATAGGAATCCATCAGGGAGAACCAGTGGTCAGCAAAACGGGCAACTCGACAGGGAAACCAGATTGTGCTGAGGAGCTTGGGTGCAGGTCTTAAGCAATCTGTGTATGGGGGCTGATTTGGAAGCATTTTAGGGCTTGTACATGCACATAAATTGCTCTGTATTAATGATACCAGCCTAGCAAAGCTGTACAACCTTCTAAATTAGGGAAGAGGGAGAGCAGGAAGAAGTGCTGCTTCCAGGGGGCTAAACCCAGCTGGGAAGGGGTATAAGTAAAACTCCTTTAGCTTCTTGTATGGCAGGGACTCTCTACCCATTTCAGTGGCTTTTTGCTACCACAACCATTAATTCCCACCGGGTAGCAGTGAAAAAATGGACAATGGCATTCAGGGATGGGACACTCCAGTCCTGTTTCCACCCCCAGCCCCCCTCTCCATTGGTGCAAACCCCTGATGGTGCCCATTTGCTAAGGGCACGCTCACATTTCATCCTGAAACACTATGTTCTGTGCCCGGGGAGCAGCTGGAAGCAGCTCCAGGAGAAGTGCAGGAGCAAGGAGAGAACTCAGGCACGGACACAGAGCTGGAGTTCAGGACCCGAAACGAGAGCCGGACGGAGCCCGGCAGCTGCGCACAAAGGCGCGCTGGAAGCGTGAGAAATGAGCAGCCTGCACGTTCAAAGGGCAGCCTGGGAAACAGTGACCAATTTAGCCCAGATGTAGCCAGGGAGGAAAAGTGCCACTCTGGCAGCAGGGACCAAAATTGCTTTAGAAGTTGGTTTGTCTCTCTGGAGTTTTGAAATCGGGATCTTGCTACCCCACGCACGCCGGTGTCGCCGAGCGGCTTGGGAGGGCTGCTCACCACGGGGCTCCTGCAGCCAACACATCTCCCCCCTTGCCTGCTTACTCTGTTTCTTGAGCACCTCTGGCTGCAGGCATCTTTCCAAGAGTCAGTTCAGTGCCTTCCAGCAGCCACTGCTGTGGGTTTCTTGCAGTGGGTTTCAGAGGGCAAACCTCTGCCTGCCCTGATGCTCCAAACCCTAAGAGGTAACTGAACTGAAAACTGAGAGTCATATCCTGCTCCTCACTGGTGTTCTCTGCAGAACAACTGTGTAGAGGCACCCAGGGGACCTGGTTTTCTACCCAGAGCAGATGCAGGGACAGAAGTAGCCTACAGGCATCTAGGTGCAGTCTTCGGGATGATACTTCCTTGCTAAGCCCCTGCCATGGCCAGCTCCCCTTCCCAAGTGGCTCAGTTAGAAAGCAGCTGCCAGGAGGTGTGGTCAAACTGACTCACATTTCCAACACCATTTGGAGTCACCCACTGATTTTTACCTTTCCAAGACCCCCAGCACACAGGGCTGAAGCAAAGTCCGATGAGCTTTGGGATTAAACCCCCAGCCAGGTCTTGTTGTCTGACAAACTCAGGGGAGACTTTGCTCTAGGATTAGGTTTGCAAGTGCCTGACCTGAGCTAGAGACTGTGGAAATCCTCCTGGACCCAGGGCCCCAGAGTCCTCAAGGGCTTTGGCAAGGACACAACAGACAAAAATTCCCCTCCATTAAACCAGAAGATGGCAAAGAAAGAGAAAAATATTCCAGAAGAACATGTATTGCAATTGTCCAGTCTCACAGAAATACACCAGGGAACTTTTACAGTAGTTGGGAGAGGCTTTTCCCTTTTGATACACTGCAGATATCACTGTGATAATTAAAGAGATAGTGGTGACCATCTTCAAAGTCACAGGAGCTCAAGAGCATGGCTGTCTCTCAGCACACTACGTGCTTCTGATGTTCCCTAGTGCAAATTTGTTCTGAATAAATAGATCTGTAGTGGTTGTCAGATACAAATCCTCCCAAAATGAAAGTAAACCTGAAACAAAACAGTAACAGCTAGAAAACCCAAACCAACACACACATGAATGTGCAGACAGCTGCCCATTCTACAGCACCCAACATCATCCACAGCTAGAAAATTAAATAGATCTTCAAGTCAGCCACATTTACACATTAAATACATAGAATCCACTCAAACCTGGCATGTAAACTTTGTTTGATACCTTCTGAAAAAAAAGGGGAAAAAAAAGTACAATGTAATATGTAGGTATTCAAGTAAAGAGCTCCTGGATTGTTTTGTTTGCACCAGTGAAAGAAAGAAAATAGAGGTTCTGTTAATATGTTTGGTTTGCAGCCTCTTCAGGGAACAAGGGTTAAGAACTTGGAGCCTCAAGGAAAAATATTTGGATTTGCTGCTGACCTTATATATGCTAAAGGATCTGTCCTAAGAGGCTGGAAAAATGATAGCACTGAGACTCTGTCCCCTGTTGTTTGTGTCCTGGTCCTGCTGCTGCTCTGGAATGGGGAGGAGGGAGTTTGCAGCCCACACTGGCATTGCTCAGTAGTGAATATTCTTCCTTCCTTCCCTGCCTAGATATTCAGAGGCAGCATTTAGTGCAAGCCCACAGTAACGTGCAGAGGGCTGGGAGGAAAGGACACAGTCCCCTAAGAGGAACAGAGGACAACATTTCCAGGGAAGACCATGGTAAACACAAGCCACTTGGCATATTTCTGGCAGCACATTCTTGATTCCACCTGCCAAGGTGTCAGGCTCATGGTGCTGCAAGTTGCTTTGGAGCCAGCACTGGCAGGAGAGAATTTTTTGCATAAAGTGGAAAGAACATCCCATTCTGCCCAGCTCTGGATCTTTTTCTCCATCTCTGATCTTGCAGGAAGACAATCCCATGAGCACAGCTATTGCTAACAAGCCTATGCAGCAGACATGTCTCATGCCTCTTTGCAGACTTCAGAGCTCAACGGAGGAAGGTTTGGCTTCACAGCTATTCTCTGGGATCCTCAAAGTGACAAGTCTGAGGGCCCTGATCAAAAGGAAAAGGATAAAACTAACTCAGCCACCAACCAGCCCTTTTCTTTGTCCTTTTAGTGACTGCTCCATCTGAACACCCAATCCCTTTTATCTGAGGGAGCCTGACCAGCTTTTTGTTCTTCCTTTATTTTCAGGGGGGTGATGCTGTTCCCTAGCCAGGGCTCCCTGAGCTGGGGCAGCGTGTTCCTTGGCACACCACACATCCTAGGTCTGCAGAGGCCATTGCTTTTGGGCTTTACCCCCTATACTCAGATTTAGGGGAGAAGTTTGAACTCTGGACCTGCTAGAAGATGAGAATCAGCCTTTTGCAGAGCAGAGCCCTTCCCTTTGCTTTGTTCACCTCAGGCTCCTCACCCCAGAGAGAAGCACAGTGAATAAAGAGCCTGGGGGCTTTTCTGTGCCTGACTGTGAAGGGTTTTCCCTCAGGCCTGGTAAAACTGCTGGTTGGGTGCTGGGGAAGAGTGCAGGGTGCTCGGCTCCTTCTCCTCAGCTTCCCACAGGTTGTCATAGCTGAAGTCACTCTGGAAACTCTGGAGCTCGGCATAGTCATGGTAAGCTGTGGAGTCCAGGTGTGGGCAGCCAGTCTCTGGCAGGTCATAAGCACCAACATTCCCATCTGCATAAAAAACAAGAACCAAAGTGCTCAGAGAGCTCATGAGCAGCCCAGCAGCTGCTTTCTCCTTCACAGCAGAGACTATGCATGAGGGCCATCAGAATCACAGTCCAGATGCAACTAGATCTGAGCTAAGTGGGCACACAAGTCCCTGTCCTGCTTGGAATGATGTTTATGGACATAGAGACAGTGGAGTGGGGTGCAGAGTCTCACCTAGTGACTGCAATGAAGAGCCCAGGTGTTCCTCTTGCAGAGAAGAGACCTGAAAAGGAAGAGATGCACTGATGAGTGACTTAGCAGCAGAACCCTGGGATAGCACACACCAGCCATCAGTCCTCTGTCTGCCTCCCCATCCCTGCTCCCCAGAACGGACCCCAGCACAGTGCCAAGGTGTCAGAGCCCCGCAGTGACCAGTCACTCTCCCAGCCCAGAGAAAGACAAGCTGGGACCCCTGCACCCCCGTGTACCCTGCACAGTCTGGGGCACTAGGGCTGCATTTACCAGCTCACCTCTTCAAGATAAGAAGCATCAGGAGGAGGCCGCTGCTGAAGGCGACAGGAGGTGCTGGGTTTGCTGTAACTGGGAGCTGCAGGCAACTCTCTGCAGTGACTGGTGGGCAGGGGCTGGCAGCTCCTCTTCTGCAGGGAGAGATGCCGGGGTACAGGTGCTGCTGGGCATCCATTCACCTGTGCTGAGCCTGTCTGTCCGTGACACTGCAGGAACTGAACCAAAACAAACAGGTTTGATACCTGCAATGGAGAGGTGGGGAACACACTGACTGCTTGCTCCCCACTTCTAAGCCAGCCCTGCTATGAACAGATGTAGGCAAACCAAGTTGTTCTGCCTTGACTTGAGAATTCTACTACATTCCAATCCTAAAGGTCTTAGATGGGAAGGGAAGAATGGCTGCAGGTCCCTTGCAATGACCCACAGAGGTAATGGAACTGGTTAGATGTGAAGGTAATAGGATGTAAACAACTGGCAGCTTGGGACAGAGCAGTCAGAAAGCATCCTCTGAGGGAAGGGAGGACTTGAGCAGTACAGGGGATACCAGCCACAGACAGAAACAGTCTTTTCCCCAGAGATGAGCCAAACTAGAAATGCAGCCTGTCATAGGCACTTGGTTATCACAGCTGGAATTTTTTTGGGGTGGATAAAGTGGTCCCTGTGTCTGACTCATCTCTAGTTTCTGTAGACTGCATCACATCTCAGTCTCTGCCTCACATCTCAGTCTCTGCTTTTGTTTTGCACTTTCTGGCTCTTCCTGGGATTGCAGTGACGCTGGCATCCAGTGATAAGACAGGGGAAACCTGTTCCCTTCTGCCTCTGTCCTGGCTTGAAAAAACCCACAGAACTATGCTGTGCCCTGCCCCACCCCGAGATGCATTTCCACATCCCGCTCAGGCTTGGGCAGACAGCAGGAAAAGAAATGGCCCGAGGCACAATTTCTGGAGCCAAAAGCCCATGTGCTGAGTCAAGGCCGTAACCAGCAGCAGCAAAGGTACCTCTTCCAGGAAGCTGGAGCCTGCTGGGCTGCGAGCACTGGGGGAACTGGGAGTGTAGGGATCTGCATACAGGGGGGAGCGGGACAAGGGCGGCTTCTCCAGGGAGCTGGAAGCTGTCGAGGGCTGACTTCCCACCAAGCTCCATCTGTTCAGCTAAAAGGCAGAATTGAAACAGGAAGGTGACATGCAGCTCCCTACTTGGATTTCATCCCTAGGAGGGGTTGGACTTGAGGGATCTCCCTGTGATTCAAGTCCTGGATGCTGCTCCATCTGGGATGGAGGGGCTGACTCCCATCCGTGCTAACAAGGGGACTTCCCCGGGAGTAAGGCAGATAGATGCACACTCAGTGAGGGGAGGGAATCATGGCATCAGACACCAAACCACTGATGGATACATGCTGGAAAGCCCTCAGAAGAAGAGGCTGTGTGTCCTGTGAAGTAATAAAACTCCTACTTGAGAGATGTTGTTCCATTTGCCCCGTTCAACCTCGTCTCCTGTGGGCCATTTTGCCTGCAGGGAAGCTGGGGAGGGACTCTTTATCAGGGAGTGCAGTGGTAAAATGAGGGGTAACAATTTCAAACTGAAATAAGGTAGATTTAGATTAGGTATTAGCAAGAAGTTCTTCACTATGAGTGTGGTGAGACACCAGCACAGGTTGCCCAAAGAGGTTGTGGATGCCCTTCCCTGAAAGTGTCCAAGGACAGGTTGGATGGGGCTCTGATCTAGAGGGAGATATCCCTGCCCGTGGCAAGGGGGTTGGTATTAGATGATCTTTAAGGTTCCTTCCAAGAAAAAACACACTACGATTCTGATTTTCAAATGAAAAGGACAGTGCAAACAGCACCCTGCAGCAGTTCCTCTGCTGCTCAAACCTTCCCTGGCAGAAGGGCAGCCCCACCATGTCCCAGCCCCTTACATTGCTCATGTCCAGGTGTGGCAGGGGGGCTGCAGGGTGCCAATGCTGTGAGCTCTGTGTGGAGTATGGCTCGTTGTACACTGAGGACAGGAGCTCGCCGTTGGGGTTTTCAGGGATGAGACTGCAGATGGTCCTCTCCATGTCCTGGCCAGGCAGCTGCTGGCCACAAGGACCACATTTGCTCTTGGATTTTCTGGAGCTGCCCCCTCTCCGCAGGTCCTGCGCGGGCAGCCCTATGCTCGGCCAGTTGGTCTGTGCCAAGCTCTGAAACGAGAAGACAGGCCCTGAAGCTGGTCACCTCAGGCCAGCCCCAGGAACACACAGACCCAAAACAAGAGTCTGAGGCCATGGGCATCGTGTTGTGCTCATGCCTTGGCATGGTCCTGCAGCTGGGGGCATTGCAGGACCCAACGTGGTCCTGTGGCCATGCCCATGCCCGTGCCCCACGCGCTCACATGCTCCTGGGTTTAGAAATGCTGCACAGTCAGAACAGCATCAGCTCCACCCATGCACAGACTTTTTACTTGGGGATTTCCTGACCTTTGAACAGTCCTGTTTGCCCTCCTGCAACCTGCACCAACAACCCTTATGAGAGTGGAGTCCTGGGATGGGGCTCTTGGGTAGATTTTCCCTCATGAGGGAGGACAAACGCAGGCTCCTGCCAGGGGTTTGCTATGCTGCCCAGCAAACACTGACCACCCGAGCTCAGCCCACGCCAGCTCCTGGATAGATCACACTGCTCAAAGACACTGTCTGTCCCCATGTGTCACCCAGGCTTCTGGGGGGTTCACTTACATGGAGAGGCTGGGAATAGCCAGGGGAGAGGGGGTCTTCCAGCAGCCTGCTCTCAGGCATCAGCGCGAAGGACTGTCCGTCGGGGAGAGAGCCGCTGTTCTGGGACAGGTGTGTGAGGGTGGCCACTCTCCCTCCTGATGCCCAGGAGTTGGTGCGGGCATCAGAACTGAGAGAGCCTCTCCCGCTGCCAGCAAACTAGATGGGGGAGAAGAACAGCACGTAGGACCAGCTCTCTGCGTGGCCTCAGGCACATCCCTCCCGAGGCTGAGCACCCAGCCCAGCTCAGCCTTCTGTGCCCACACGCTGGTGCCAGGGCTGGGTCTGTGCCCGCACGGCGAGCAGCTGCCCGGGCAGCCGTGCCCAGTGCCATGGGGTGTGCTGCCCTCTAGGGCTGGCTCTCTTTGCAGGGGTGACAGGGGTGAACGAGGAGGGCTTGGGACAGGGAGAAGGGTGCTCAGGCACCCTGACCTCCTGGCTGCAGTGCTGACAGGGTGGGTTTTCCCTCCTTGCAAGACCCTGGTAATACCCTCACTGCACAGCACTGTCACAGCCTGTGCCCAAGGGTCTGTTTGAAGGAATTTAATATAACGTGGAATCATAGAACTAATTGAGTTGGAAGAGACCTTTCAGTTCAAGTCAAACCATTAACCCAGCACTGCCAGGGCACCACTAAACCATGTCCCTCAGCACCACGGCTTGGAAACCCCTCCAGGGATGGGGACCTCTGCCCTGGGCAGCCTGGGACAGGCCTGGACAACCCTAAATATTTCCTAATATCCAACCTAAACCTGCCCTGGTTTCCTCTTGTCCTGTTGCTTGTTTCTTGGGGGAAGAGCCCAACCCCAAGTGGCTCCAACCTCCTGTCAGGAGACCTTCTGGTCTCCCCTGAGCCTCCTTTTCTCCAGTCTGAACAACCCCAGGTCCCTCAGCTGCCCCTCACTTGGGCTCTAGAGCCTTGTATGTGTTTATAATGTAATATAGGGCTTCAAAATAATCTGTAGGTATCAGCAACTTTGTGACAGCCTTCAAGCAGAGGACTGGAGGCAAAGCCTGCTGTGTCACAAGAGCAGTCACAGGCGGCCAGAGATAGGACAGATGGGAGGCCTGGGAGATTTCTATTGATTACCACACAAACCCACAACATCTGTTACCTGGCCCGGGTGTGGAGGTTTTGATCCTGAGAAACTCTCTGATCCGGAGAGGGAGGAGTCGGCATTTCGAAACTGGGCTGTTTTGAGGCAGTAGAGCCACTCCTGGTAATCATCGTAACTGCGGCAGATCACCCGGATCGAATTGATCAGCCTGCCTGTAAAACCATCACCCGCTGCAGTTACCGCCTTTGATCCCCAGCCCGTGCTGCTGCCTTCAGAAACCCGTGGGAATCGCCTCGCTCCATCCCTCCCCGCCTTCTCCCGGGAGCTGGAGCCCCCACCCCAGCGCGGGGACAGCGGGAACGCTCCGCCTGGGTGCAGACCGTAGGCCGAGGGGCAACCACAGCCAACCATCTAACCGAGGGGCAACCTGTGTGGCCAGTGCTGCTGCTGGCTCCCGGCCTCTCCCTGCCAGCAAAGCCAGACCCTGCAGCGCAGCCGGGGCACAGACACCCCGAGATTCCCACGCTCACAGAGCTTGGATGCCAACACGGGACAACGGCCACGGCAGCTGAGTGAAACCCGCCGGAGAGCTGGGTGCTGCAGAGCAAACCCCTCCTCGTGAGCCACACACGCACCTTCTATTAGAAAGGAGGTTTTCTCATTCTCTTCAAAAAGCACCTGGATGGCGTTGAGCGGTAGCTCGCCCTGCGGAGAGAGAGACGCAGGCTCAGCACCCAGCAGCAGCTCACTGGAGCCTGGAGCCTCGGCAGGCAGCTGGCCAGTGGAACTCTGCTTCCACACAGGCTTCAGGAGCCTGCTGCCAAGTGGAGCTGGGAGCAGGAGGAGGGGAATCCCGGTGAGGATGGGGTGAGGCTGGCAGGAGCCTGGCTGCTCTTTGTGCTGCAGCTCGGTCCCTGCTGGCGATGCCCTCGGGGTGCCCTGTGGGGAGGGAAGCTTAGAGTCTAAATCACCTAGGCCAGGGCTGCAGGAGACAAGAAGCACCCAAGGTGCTGCTAATCTAGGGGAGGACTCAAGTACCTCTATCATAGATGCAGGACACAGGCTTGCTGGAGAACTTGGTCTCCAGCAGACTGATCCAGCCTTGTCCCTCCCTGCTCACAGCTCTCTCCCAACACCACCCTTCTTGCAGGAATGAACCTCTGAAGTGGCTGCTCCAGCCATTTCTGTGAGCCTTGTTCTTACAAAGTCTTCCCTGACATCTGAGCTTGGAGAAATGCTTCCCTTCTAGTTTTGCTTCCAGCAGTTTCCCATAGTTTAACGGCTGAATTCTCCAGGAAATTTTGCAAACATGGTCCTGAATGAGGTTTTTAGTTACAGGATTGGGACTTTCAGTCTTGCAAACAGGAATCCCCACCATCCATACCCTGCAAAGCCTTACACAGAAAGGGTTTAGCCCTGCAAATGCCAGCTGGTGAAACGTGAGCACTTGTGCTATACGGCCCAGTTGTGAATGCCACTCCTGGGAGCTGAGCAGGGGTTGCCCCTGGCCAGCACCACCTCTGTGTTCCTGTTAGCAGGGAGCTGGGGCAGCCTCTCCCTGGAAAAAAAAGGACTTAGACCATAACCACATGATGTGTTCCCCTAAGTGTGAGAGTACCTGTGCATGCACATCCACCACTGTCCTCTTTGGCACACCTGCTGTCTCTTGGCCATCCCCACACCTGCCACCTCACGCCGCTGTCCCCCATGCCCAGCAGCAAACACAGAAAGCAGGAGTGAAGCCCAGTTGTTTAGCCAAAGTTCCTCTCAAAAGGTGCAATCAGTCAGGATTCATTTGCCTAAGTTTAGGGGCTGAAACTCCCAGGGGGTAGAGTCCCACCTAGGGAAGCACAGCAGCAGCATCCCGCAGATAACACGCTGGGGAGCCCCTCCAGCCTTCCCTGTGCACCAGCATCTCCCCCCTTGCTGATTTACACCTTGCCCAGGGCCTTTTCCCACCAGTGGTGAGCCAGAGCCTGCTGCTTTGGGTGAGCCCCATCCTTCCCCTTCCCCGTCCCACACGCAAACTTGGCAGCAGCAGCTCCTGTGGTTCGTATGAAACTGAAGAACAAAAGGGCTGGGCTATTCCTTCACACACAAATTGTAGGGCTCAGCATCTGCTCACAGGGAAGGGAAGTTAATTTGCAGAAGCCCTGGGAGAAGGCTCCTGTGCCCTGACATGCCTGTGGAAAATCAGGTTCCTGCTGCAGTGTCACAGGCTGGTGAATCACCTCCTGCCTTGCACCCGGCTGCACAGAGCCCTCCCATTGCCCCAGCGAGCCAGACGCCCAGAGACCAACGCTCAGGCACCGTGGGAAGGGAACATTGCACGAGCAGCTCAGATAAATCTGGTTTAAGGTTTCAAAAGAGATGAGTTAATCTGAGAGCCCAGCCCAAGGTCCCCTTACGTGGTGCCCCATTCCCAGGAGCTGCAAACAACATGTTCCCGAAAACAAGCTCTGTCTGAGGTGTGTCACACAAGCCACCAGCTGCTGGAAAACACCCTCCACTGTTGCACTGGGGATGGAGGAGAGCTCTGACTGGCATGGGTTCTTCCTCAGAACCCTTCCCATTGTAGGCACAGCCATCTCCTCTGCACAGGGAGATGCTCTGTGCACATCTTCCCAGGGGTAGCCCTTGAATGAAAAGCAGCCTGCATGGCTCTGGGCCTGGTGTGGACATGGTGAAATCATGTGAAGGACCCCAGTGAGCTCACACTGAATTTCACAAGCCCTCGAGCTCTGCAGGGTTTCCTTGTCACTGGCTCCTCTCTCAGTGGCTACGGAGGATGCTGTTCTCCTGGAGGAGCAGCTCGGCTCAGCTCTGCCATGTGCCAGTGCCACTGCACGTGCTGGTTCACAGCCAGTTCAGTGCTCTTTTTGGCACATTTGTTCTAGCAGGGGACAGCAGGGCCAGAAAGCACGGGGCTATTTAATAGCTGTTGCAATCGTGTCTGAGATGGATGTTGACAATCAAGTCAAAGGGCTGTGCAGGCTGTGAACAATGGAAATGCAGCAACCAGCACCTGCAGTGCCACTGCCCACCTGGGCTGAGGCTCCCAGCATTGCTTCTGCAAAGCAAGGACATACCAGTGGACCAGAGAAGCTGGCCTCACGTGCCCTGGGGTGCTCAACCCTCCAAATGGCTCAGGCCTTTCTGCTGATGTGCCCAGTCATTGCTCAAGGGGGGGAAAGGGCAGCAAACACAGTTCACCAGCAGCAGCCTCTCCTCTCTGCCCGCCAGCCAACGAGCTGCCTTTGCCCTTCCCCACGAGCCTCAGATGTGCTGCCCGGCTGCTGCCTGCTTCCAAGGGATCCCACAGAGCAGGGCTTGGGAAGCAAAGCCCCCGCAGGGGCACACTCTGGGGCTGTTCCAGCTCCCATCGCAAGCTCTGCCAGTGTAACCACACAGAAACATGCCAGCCTCCCTCCTCCCCGAGACTCAGATTCCTTGGCAGCCAGCTCCTTCCCCCCCGGGCTTTGGTAGGAGGGCAAGGTGTTTCTCATGGGAAGGGAGCTTGCAACATCCCTCTGCCCGCTCACCTGCCAGCTGGCGAGGGAGCAGCGCGGAGGGAAAGCCCTTTGCCAACGCGAGGAGCACGAGGGAACCCAGGTGGAGGGGAGCAACAAGCCAAAGAAGTGCTGAAAGAGCCCCCGTGGAGGGGTGGGAGAGAGCAGGAAGGTGCTGCAGAATGAACTCACCTTAAAACAGAGGCTGTTGCGCTCTTCAGACACGATCACCAGCGTGGATGGGTAAAGCACCAGCAGCCGGTCGTGCTGCTCCTTGGAAAGGAAAGGGGAAGAGGGTGCCCTGTGAGCAGCCAGCCAGGGCTTGGAGCTGGAGAGTCCTTTTCTTTGTCTTTCTGACAGCAATCCTGAGGCAAGGGCTGTGGAAAGAACCGAGCTGCCTCCCCGAAACAAGGCTCCACAGGAGATTCCTGCCCCTTCCAGCTGCAGGCTTACGCACCAGCAACAAACCTTTTCCCATTTACTGGGATGTGGGTAAAACGACCCTTTGGGGACTGGATTGGGGGCAGCAGGCAGACAGGAGTCTGCACTGCTCACGCCACCCATTGCCTTTTCTGAACCATGGTCCCCAGAGATGTGTCCTACCTGGAAAGGCAGATGCTGAAGCTTCACTTTGGAAACACAGAGGACATCGCCTAGAGATTCCCTCTGGGTCCCTCTCCACTCCTGGACAGGCATGTTCTGCACGGACCACCGCAGCTCCTCCTTCCCCATGGAGCTCTGCTTCCACTCCTTCTAGGGACAGGAGCAGAGCTGAGAAGCTGGGTAAACACGTCCTCCCCTAATTTTTTAGCTAGTGCATGGCCCAGCTCAGGACATTTTGCAAGTGTGGCAGAAGCAGGGAAGAGTGAATAGATCTATGCAGGAGCCAGTTCTCCAGCTGGGACTGAGTAATGATCTCTGGTGCCTTTCAAAGAGGAATCTCTCTGTTTTACAAGTGGGGAGATGGAGACAGGGAGGGAAGTAAAACACCCCACAGAGCCGGGAAGAGAAGATAGTTCTCTCTAATCTGATGCTGTTTTCTAGGCCCCTGTCCCAGCCTCCTCCTCCAAGTGTTTTGTAAACTCTGGCTAATTGCACAGGCAGCCAACTGTGTGAGAATTTCTCTGAACCAGACCCAAACCTCTGACCCTTCGGAGGCTGCGGTGGTAGCACCTCTGGGTCACAGGTCTCCCTTTCAGCAGCACACACCCTGGCCAGGCCCTCTGGAAAAGCCTTTCTTTCTGCACCCTCCCTTCACAGCAGCCTGCACCAGAGACAGGCTCCCAGATGAGAAGCTGTTGTGCACACACACGGCAGAGATACACGTTGTTGTTGGGTCTCAGCAGTACCAAGCACCTCTGGGGCTGCCACTCAGACTGAAATCCCACATTCACTCTGGTGCTGGTTGCACAGACATGGGACCATTGGAACACAAACACACAATTCCTCCTCAGGCAGAGGAGTTCCCAAGCAGGAACACGTCAAATGTGGGGAATTGATGTGTCTATCCACGAAGGGCTGGATTACAGAGTGTGCTCAGCCCTGGTAGCTGTTGGAAGAGGTGCAAGTGGCACAAAACTCAGCCAAGTGACACACGTCATGCCGGGGGGCAGCTCCCTCACTGATCTAGTGAAGCACTCAAGCAAGTGGCCTGGAAAAAGGGGATTAGGCCAGGAGTTAACCCACACTGCCTTCAACTTATTGAAAGAGCATCAAGCACAGCAGAGAGCATTTGGAATTGGACCTGGAGCCCCTTTCCCTTTCCATCCCTCTGCTTGACCTCTCCAGCCCAGAGGAAGTGCCCAGAGCCCCATGGGGCACTCACTCTGGATTCTGGATGAGGAAGGTGAGTGTCTAGAAATGTGGCAAAAACTGCTGAGAGAGGCTGACTGCAGAGATTCCCCATCCCACTGAAGGCAGCAGGAGCAGCACAGTATCCACCCAACTAGCCCAGCTCTCCCAGTCACCCAGCTCCCAGCGTGGGAAGCAGCTGTGAACCTCAGCATCCTGAGCCACTAACCTGGGAGAGGAAGGGCAAGCCAAGGCTGCCTCCATTCAGCTGGATCTGTTTCTCCAGGTGATAAAGCCACTGCTTCAGCTCTGACTCAGTAGGGCAGAACACGATAAGGGGATTCAGCAGAGGACCTAGGTATGTGAGACACAAGATGAGCTGAGCAGATAACGGCACCAACTGCAGCATTAATAAGTAATTAGCTGGCCAGAGCTGCTGTGCTCGGCCCATCACACCATGGGCTGCCTCTGAGAGCATTGTTCTGTTGACATCATGCTCCAGTTCCTCCTGCCACTGCCTTGAGCACATCGCCTCACATCGGGATCTGGGGAGCTCCCCAGCAGGGACCATCTCCCCTCCTGCTCATGCAGCCACATCTAGCTCTGACCACCAGGCATTTTATAGTCCAAAACCAGGCCAAGAACAAAAAAAAAAAAACAAAAATCAAAGACAGTACAAAACTCAAGCTTGAAATCAACATCTTTAAAAGCCCCCAACAGTTGTGAAAAGCATCCTTGCTGGCAGCAACTATCACAACATGTGGCTGCAGACAGCTTAATTCAACACAAAACTTTCAGTGAAACTTAGTTTCACTTTGACACTCAGTAAGTAGAACATCAGTAGCTTTCTGACACAGTTTATTTATTGCTTCACCAAATATAATCTGGGCCAGACAAGCTGTGGCTGCTCTCAGACATACTATTGAAGGGAGGAGGACCAGCCCCATATCTTGTTATTTTCTTGTTTCCAGCTAGCATTTGCTTAGTAGCACGAGCAAAATAGTTTCACACACCCTCTGCTACACAGCCATAATCCAGTGACGTTAATCATCATTTCTGGCAGGCACAGGGTGCATATCATGATTAATAATTTACCAGTGATCTCATATTAAACTGCACTTGGTGCCCACTCGGTACGATTGGGCTTTGCAGGACTCAGAATTATTCAGATAAGCAAGTGCAGAGCATAAGGATGATACTTTGCCCTCCTGGAGAGTCTTTCATCCCATAATTGTTGCATTATTTATGAACGACAGTTAATTAAGACTTTGAAACACCTCTGTCTGTCAGGAAATGCACCTATACAGACAAAGCAGAGGTGGGGAAACTGAGGCAGAGACTGCCTGAGTGGCTTTCTGTAAGTCATTCCATTCAGCTCCAGGTGTAACTGGGCATCCAAAGTGTCTGTGGTACCACTGGGGCTCTGCGACTCTCTTGGCTCCTCTTGCTCTCGTTTCCCTGTCTTTGCAGTGGAGATGAAGTGATTCCCTACTGTATAGAATTGCTAGGAGGGTATAAAGGTGCTGATGTTATCTACATATTCTGGAAGCTCTGAATGCTTTGCTGGATGTCCAGGCTCTTATGGAAGCAGCAGGAATTGTCCTGGTAGGGCATGACCCTTTACATGGCACTGCTTGCTCCGCCACCTCCTCTAAGGCCAGCCTTGCAGAGGTATCCTGAGGCTTTCCCACGTTGCCACATCTAAACAGGGGCCCAGAGGAAGGGAAAACAAGAAAAGAACCTCCTGCTTAAGCCTGAGGTCTGAGCCGTGCCTGAAGCTCGTGCACAGAGCTGCTGGGGAGGCTTGGGAAGCAGAGCCTGAAAAGCTGCTGCTAATTCCATTGCTGCCTCAGCCCCAGGGGCACGTGTGGGCCAGGGCCGTGACACAGCCGTGCTGAGCAACCTGTGCCAGCCCTCGTGCCCTCTCCCTCTGCCCTCTCCTTCCTCTTTCTTTGTGGATGCTTCCAGAGGGACGCTGGAAGCAATAAAACCCTTTTCCCAAAGCAGTTTATCCCCACCCAAAACGCTCTGGAGACACACAAAAAAAGCTGCAGTATGTGCAGGTGAGGCAGAGGAGGCTCAGGGTGCTCAGCGACTTCAGCATCAGAGGCTGTGCAAGAGATGGAGGGCAAAGCCACGGGGATGGCCAGATGCCACCCACTCCAATACACCATGGGATGGCCCTGCAAACTGCCCAGATCATTCCCACACTCCAGCTCCACATGTCCACTGGTGGTGCCAGTTATCTTCTGACTATTCCAGAGAGTGCACTTCATGGGGAACTACTGACGCCACGGGATTTCACAAGAGAATGGCTGCGTGTCTTTTGTGTCTCAGAGTCATGGGACAAAAGCCTTCCACCCTGACCCACAGACAAAGCTCTTATCCCCTCCATGCCTTGATTCCTACCCCTCTAGCTGTAAAAATAAAACTGCTCCACTGATCTCCCAGCAATCCTAAATATTGCTGCCTCCCTGATTTCTTCGTGTCACTGCTTCCTGACATCCACAGCAGTCTCTGTCAGAAGGCTGTGAGTTCTTCTCTCTCTAAGCAGGACACAAACCCAACACAGCTTGAGGCCATTTTCCACCCAGCCACACTCCTGCATGTTTGAATACAAGCAGAACAAGTCCACCCACCCCAGTGCAGATGCTTCTGACAGGTTACGCCTGGGAGAAGTTTTCCTTCGTTCGACAGACTCCCCAGAAGGGTTGGAGAGCCCTGCCTGGCTCAGTGCAACAAGACCACAACTCAGCAGTCCTTAAAATTAATGGGTTGTTTGTACCAGCTCCTTTTTATCATTTATATCTCTTTTTTTTTGGTCTTATTGTTTGAGTGGCCATTGTGTAACTTTCTACCAAAGGACACCAGTGGGGCTGGGACTCAAACGAGCCAGCTCCAAGTCACTCCCTGGCTTCAGGGTTTACATGGGGATAAGAGGTGGGAGAAGGAATTTCATCCCATTCCTCTGTTCAAATGTGGTGCACAGAGAGCAGGGGAGTGGGCAGAGGTGGGAACTGTCAGCAGCTGGAGCACAGGACCACCCTCCTCCTGCACCCAGTCCCTGCTCATCTCCACCCAGACGTTTTCTCGGTGAGAAAGATGCAAATGCCAAGAGGAAAAGCTTCAGCTCTGCAACCTGCTGCCACACTGGGGTTCTTCTCTGGAACTAGGCTAGTGTGGGGCACGGAGCAGAGACAGTTGTGATTCACACCCCCCTTCCCTGCTCAGGGCAACCAAAGAGGCACTGACCTGTGATGCGGAAAGCGTGAGCCTCCTGCCCCGTGCTCTTCCCCTTTGCAGCTTCACACACACTCAGCTCTTTCAGAGGCAGAAGACCCTGCATTAGAAGAACACAGCCCATATTATTTTGAGGGCTCTGTAATTAACTCCCCTTTGTCACAGCAGTCTGGAAGTCCAGACTAGGCACTGGTAAAACTAAGCTGCCTGGTTTCTATACCCCAGTCCCACTATAACAAAGCCCAGTAATGGGTGACAACTTTGTGCTGCCTGTCTTGAGCTTTCTAAAAAAGGACTGGAAAAGATGCTAATTGCTGTAGCATCTGGGGGCCAGTACTGGCACATTAATGCTTTTTTTAAATTCCTCTAGAATTAATAAACTAAGGAGCTGTTTATTAAATAGATGGGAGATTTTGCAATATTATTGGGACGTGTCTTTTCAGCTGCAGGCTGCCTTCCTGGCTGACTCGAGGGATTGTGTTGGCACATGACATGAAGCTCAAGTCACCTAGAAGGCAATAAATCATCTCTGAAAGGAATGAACTTTATGTACATCCACAAACCAGCCATGCTCAGTTTTAGCCACTCGTGTGGAGGGAGAGAACATTCAGGGCTTCCCATTTGCTGGCCTGTGATTTGTTTTGGCTGCATGTGCAGAACAGCCCATTGTTTGTGAGCCACCAGCATCATCAGGTTCAAAGATTGATGAATGCTTTGCCACGATGCTTCCCCAAGCCTTCCCTCAGGTTTTTTTTCTTTCCATCCTCCCCCAACACACCTCTTGCTCTGTCCTGCAGATGAAGAACTCACCCTCGTTTTAGAGCCAGGCACCATCACTGGCACCGAGGCTGGTGGGACTTGGAGCAATAGAAGCTCTGGCCCTTGCCAAGGCACAGCTCTCTGTGCTTGGTGCTCTACACAAAGGTATCCTAAATGCCTCCCACCCCTGGTCCCACCTGCCAGCCCTGCACAAGCCCCTCTCACACCTCTGTGCCCACAGCCAAGGTCTGACTCCCCAGTACTGGCACCGGTGTGGCCGGGAGATGCCCTACCTGGTAGGTGAGGCCATTGGAGCCCACAGACTGGAAGTACAGGTATGACTGGAACAGCTCCAAGAAACAGTCATTCACCTCCTGCAGAAGAGATGTTTTGGGGGTTATCTCAGGACTCTCCCTTCCTCCCAGCTTTCCTCTGCATCTCAGACTGATCTGTGCACAGAAGAGCCAGCAGTCTCTCATCCAAGGGCCACCTCCACATCTCTGCTGGTGAATCTGCTGGCAGCTGAGCATGGAAGCATGGCCCAGGTCCCCACTGGGATGGGAGCTGGTGGGTGCCAGCTGGTACCCATGCACTGCTTGGCAGCAGAGGTTTCTCGACCACACAATAGCCTGAGGAAGGCTCTGTGAGTCACATTTCCCAGAATTACACCTTACTCCCCAGTCCTGCAGGGTCACTCTGTGCCTGGGAAGAGAAATGCCCACAAACAGGTGCCACAGCTTACCTGGCAGTGCTGGAACTTAAACTTCACCTTGGAGTAATAGATCATTTTGCCCAGATTCCTGACAACTGTTTTCCTTCGTCCCTTCTTGAACAGGCTGGGGAACCTCTGGTCCAAGTTTTCTTTCTGGTTTTCCTGGTTCTGAATATTCTGTACCAAAGATTCAGGAAAAAAAAACCCATATCAGAACTGGTGGGAGGTGGGGATCTGATATCTGGGAGAGATGTTCCCAGAACATCTCTTCCTCAGAAAGGCACCCTGGGCAGGCACCCACACTGGGCTGTTTGTTGTTGGGTCTCCATGTCAGCGTGGAGCTGGGATTTGGTTACTGCTGGGAGGATGTCCTCCCCAGGCAGGGCAAGACACTGACCTAAGGAGGGGGGGTTTCTGAGTTGGGAAAGAGAAGAAGCACAGCCTACATTTAGGGTCTCATCATTCCACAGATGACCTCCTGCCACCCTAAGCAAACTCACTGGAACAGGGATAGATCAAGGCTGAGCAAACACACTGGGCTTAGATTCCTCAGCTCTCCCATCTGCTCAAATCCCTCAGTTTCTCTAGGTGGAATCTGTCGTTTCAGGTGCCTGGACAATTTTAAAGCAGAGTCCCCCAGCCATAAAAGCAGCTCCAAGGCACTGAGAGGTTTGGTCAGTGCAAAAAGCTAAGTGGAGCCAGCGAGCACTGAGAGAGCAAAGGGCTGATGTGAGAGGGAGCTCAGGGCTGGGGGCTTCCCTTAGTTCCTGCATTCTGGTCGTATGGAAATTCTTCCTCCTGTGCCGTGCCAGCCGAGCAGGGAGTGGGCTGGGGGGGGGGGGGGCTCAGCAGGGACGATCGAATGTCAGCCCATCACCCCTCAGCAGCCACTTCCCAACCTGCCTGGCTCCCAGCTCGCCCTGCCAAGGAGACAGCTGCCTGAGCCCCGTGCCAAATGAGGAGCCAGCAGAGCTACCCAGAGCTGTCTTGCTGGGGCCTCCCTGACTCACCCCTGGGGCATGAGATGAGCCCTGAGCTCTTCTCCTCACCGTGCCAGCAACATCGGGCAGAGCTCAGGCCAGAGGGGAGCAGTGGGGACCAGTACCAGGGACCTAACTGATGCTGTTGGGACTCTCCCACCTGCGGAGCTTGGGGTTCCTTCCTCACTGAATTTCAGTAACTCTTTTTAGGGTACAATTTAACCCGTTCTCTGCTGAAAGTCTCCCTCCAGCCAGCACCATGAACTTGTACCCAGGTCCTCCCCTGGAGGTGGGAACCTGCTGGCTGCCAATTAATGGTCTCAGTGAGAGGCAATTAAGCATAGGAAAAGATTACATTTGTGCTACAAGCTGCTGTCAGAACAAAGAGCAGCTGATCACCTGACAGCTCTGGCAGCAAGAACAAAACAGTGCTCATAAGGGCAGCAACCAGCAACAGGGAGGGGGAGAGGGTAAAGTAATGAAATTAAGGGCACGGCGATAAGCAGCAATACCAGCTACCAGCTGCCTGGCTGCTGCTGCTGCCTGGAACGTGGCAGATTCCCCAGTAATAAGTGAGGACCTGAAAAGCAAAAACAACCTGGAGCTGGGAATCCTGCAGTAGTTTTGGCAAAGAGCTCGGCCAATGATCCAGCTTCCACTGGGATGGGGTCAGGTGGGAATGGGAGGGCATCCACTGCCACCCTTCGTGTGGCAAGAAACCAATGAACTGGACACCTCCCTCTCCTGAACAAGCATCTAGCAACCCCCAGCCTGCAAGGTTTGCAGCAAGACTGAGAAGCCAGTGGCTAAGCACAGGGACATCTCCCAAGACCATGGCCAAAATGGAATCACATCACTGAAACCTCCTGCTGCCCTTTCCACCACAGGCTCCCACAGAGCAGGTCCCAGCTACCCACACCACACCAGTCTGACAGGTCCCAGAAGCCTTATCACTCATGATCAGGTATCATGGTTGCACAGGAGAAGTGGGACTGTTCAGGTCTTTTGTTTCATTTTTTTTTTATCAGGCAAATGTCTCCAGTCTTTTTCTAGCAGTTTGACATCCTTCTCTAGGGTGCCAATGAACCCAAATGAAAACAACATTTGCCTATGTGTGAGAACTGCCCTCACAGCCTTCCACAGCTCCCTGCCCACATCTCAGGAGAGCAGCAGCAGAGAGCTGGACATCATCAAACCCAATAGGTAGCACAAATCCTTGGGAAAAGCAGGAAGAGCCTGTTGGTGCTGCTCCAGGGACAGCAGTGACACCCACCTCAGAGCTGTGGCTTGACCTGCCAGGGTCAGACCCAGTTCCCAGGCAGTGTGCAGGCAATGGCACAGCTGCCAAAGTGGCCACAGCTGCCACCTCCAGTTCAGTTCACAGAGGTGGCATCAGATACCAGCCTGCCCTGGTCATAAGCTCAACTGTTCTGTTCACCTGCAGTGTCTGTGGTTTCTTTGTCCTCCCTTTGGAGAAGCAGGCTGAGGAGCACTGGCTCAGGCTTTCTCAGAGTAAAAACCCTTTGTAAAGGTGATGGTGCTTCCCATAAACTCCTGATCCATGGCCTGCATCTGGCTACCCCTCACAAAGTGGCACTGGGAACCCCCTGATTTCCTCCGTGGATCAGGGACTGGAGCTGTCACTGCCTCCCCTCCAAGCATCACTTGGCCCTGGCCCAGGCACCCCTTTAAAACCACGGGGCAGCCTCAATGTGCAGCCAAACTGAAAGGGAGCTAGCAATTCTCATTGCTCTGAAATCCTCCCCAGGCAGCTCTGTGCTGCCCTGGCTGGGCTGTGCTGCTGACAAGGGCTCTTGTCATCCCAGTTTCCGTTAGATGCCGCTGGGTTTCAGGCAGCACAGATCACTGGAGAGCTGGGTTCTCACAGGTCTTGGCAAAGAAAGCAGTGGGTCTCTGGCAGTGCAAGTGCCCTGACATGTTCTCTTCCTCTGTCTCATCCTACAGGTAGAGCAGGTTAATAATTATCCTGCCTCAGTCCCCACAGACCCCAGTGGCTCCCAGCTGAATCATAACCCTGGCAGCAGGAAGAGCTCAGCCTTGCAAGGCTGATGCCCCGGGGGGTCTGAAAGCTGCTGTTTAATGATAAAAGAAGCAAATGAGGAGTGGAGCTCCCCTGGAACACCCTCCCCCTTCACTTTTGCTTAGGCTTCACAGAAGCCTTCACTGGGAAGTGTGGGAAACTGGAAGGCCAGTGGGAGCAAAAGGTGCTGGATTGTGTGCCAGCTGACTGGGGCAGGGTGCAGAGGGGGCCTGGCTTTTGGGGTTGCCACTTGCTCCAGACCCAAACCACCTGCCATAGCCAGAGATCTGGTGACTCCATCTCCTCTGAGACTGCATCAGAAGAGTCCTGTGCTGTCAGCTCCTCTCTAACCTGGCCCCACAGCAGCTGGTCACCTGCTCTCAGAGGTGTTTCTCCTGAAAAGATGGGAGTGGGAAAGGGTCTAAGCCGGGGCTTTCTCCAGGCCACACAAGAAGCTTGTGTCTCAGCAGGGAGTTTGAATCCCATCTGCTCCAGGCAAGGGCAACATTTAAACAACTGCTCCACCCTCCTTCCCTTCCCGAAGAGATCCCACACTCTCATGCACTCCCAAATGAATAATCTCTTAGTGAACTTTGTTCTGTTGGCTCTCAGGATTCATCTTCCAGGATCCGCTATCTCGAGAGCTCTCCCTGCTTCTCCAGGGGAAGTATCCAAGGTCCATCTGGGACCTGGTCCTGTAGTTCTGCCCAGTCCTTCTGGACACCAGCTGAGTCCTGCAGGGAGCCATGCCCATGCCTCACGCCCATTACTCTCGCTCAGAAATCCCAGGCAGGACTGTGAAGCAGCCCCAGTTCTGCTGTGCTTCCCACCTGGACAGTTCAGGACTTGTTCCATAAGAGAGAACATCACCTGCCCATGGCCACCTCACAAAGCAGCAGCAGGATCCCAGTCCTGCTTCCTCCTCAGGCCCACATAAGGAAAAGCAAAGGTCCTTTGGGCTGGAAACAGCCAATCTGGGAGCAGCTGAATGGAGAGTCTCAGGGGCCTTGGCTTGTATGGGCCAGATGTTTGACACTGCAGCAGGTGCACGAGCAGTGTTGCTCAGAAGCAGGTCCAGCAATACACCAAGCTCTTGACAAGAACCACTGAAATGCACCTTGCCAGCAGCTCAGAACCCAAGAGATAACACCCCTCTGCTGACCTCCTCTGAAACCACCTCTGGCTGGCTGGAAGTCTCTGCCTCAGTTTCCCTTCCCCATATCCACATAGCTTATAGGCCATGCAGCTGCATGTGGTACAACCCAGCAAGCCCCAAAACTCCCTCTGCATCCCTGGCCCATACTGGGGTTCACCATTTCACCTCTGCTTTCCCTGAGCAGTGCTGGGAAATGGGCCATATGGCCACAAGGCTGGTATGTGCCTGAGCCAGACCTGCCCTTCCTGATTCCCTTCCCCAGGCTCACTGCTAACTCGCTGCCTGCTCCGTCTCATTCCAGCGTGGGAATGAATCATCCTACCTTTGAATGGCTGCTCTAATTTTCCCTTCCTTCACAGGCTACCCAGAAACAAAAGAACCACGAGCAAAGAGGTGTGTGAGGTTATATTATATATATATATATATATAATATTCTTACTGTGCTGCCTGCTTCGCTCTCAGCACAACCCTCCCAACCCGTGCTTGGGTCATGGCAGGTCCCCTCTCCACCTGCATGGGGACCCTGGAGCAGTGAGATCAGCTGCTGAGAAGGGCACAGGGCTCATCCCTTCCTGAGCTGCAGGTGAAACCTCCATCTCCTTGAGACAGCCCTGCTGTTTGTTGTCCCTGGATCCAGACCCGTCGTCCCTCTTAACACACAGTACTGCCCTTGGAGTGGGTGCTCTTGGGAGCAGTGGGGAGGGGGTTTGGATGTGTTTGTACTTGCCTTTCCTGGGATATATTGCAGGATTTTGTCCGTGGTTGTATCACTCTCCTGCCCTCCTTCTATACCAAAAAAACTGGGCAGTTTTTTCTTGCCATTTTGTCTACAGAAGGGAGAAAAACAAAAACAAACACACATGGAAACAGACCTAGGCTGATGCATAGTGAATTCTGCCCAGAAATAAGGAAGCCAGAAAGCTATGTAAGCAATTTGTCACAGGCTTTCTAATCATCCTGGACGAGCAAAGGACTTGTAAACATCCTGGGAGGATTGCAGTGGTGTTTGTGCTGCATTTGTTGGTGTTCCTTTGCTTTTTTTACATGGCTTTGCATAACCAAATGGTCGGCTGGGCACATCTGTGCTTCCAGATCAGTGAAGGGATCAGAGGGTCCACTGCAAAATGCAAAGACCAAATCCAGTCCTGACAACTGTTCCAAAGCCCTGGAAGTGGAGATGGATATATGCACATACACCAGCAGATGGATATATGCACATACACCAGCAGAGCTTCACAAACAGCTTTTCTTTCTATCTTTGTGGTTTTCCTCTCTCTTCCCTTCCACTCCCAGCAAGGCTCCCAGCTTCTCCTTGTTCACACACCAGTAACGAACAGATACTGGTGCTGAGTAAGAAGCACTGGGACTGTTTTGCTGGGGTTTCCCAGCAGCTGATCTCTCAGCAAGATTGCAGCATTTAGTTCACCAGAAACCAAGCTTATCTCCACGGAGAGCCGTGAGCGTGGGAAGCCGTGAGTCAGTGGGGACAAGAGGTGCTCTGGGGCTTGACTGCTCCTCTGCAGCTCCCTGATGTCAGCCCCCCAGCATCCACATTCCCCAACTGATCCCCTCTCCTTTACCCCACAGAAGCTTCACTGACTCTTAGAGGTTTGCTCGCAGTTTATAGCAGCACAGGAGACCAAGGAGACAGTTTCAGTGGCTCCTCATGATTAGAAACCCCTCAGCCTATGAGAGTTTATGGAGTTTCAGGTGAAAGAGGCTCTGGGCAACCTGATCTAGTTGAGGATGTCCCTGCTTACTACAGGGAGGGGGTTGGACTAGTTGACTTTTAGAGCTTCCTTCCATTCTCTCATTCCAAGAGTTTGTCTCCAAGCCTTTATTTTGGAGCAGCCATCCATCGCTGTGGTCCCCACAGGCTGCCCAGCACCAAACTCCCCAGAGGATTTCACAGACAATTTTCTCTGGTGTCTTCCCTCGGGGTGACAAACGCAGGTCAAATCACATGGGCAGAGTGTTGGGATTTGGTGCTTTCTCTCCAAAGGAAGAGGAGAGCGACTGTTGGGTTGGGTTTTTTTTCCCCACCAAAGCACCTCAGCTCTGGGCAGTGTGAACAAAACCCAAGGGCAGGTGAACCCCGGGAGCATGGGGCAGGCTGCACCTTGCCCTGCCCGTCCCACGAGGGGAGGGTTGACTTCCAGAGTGAAGTGGAATAAATCAAATCACGTTTCTTCTGGGGGCAGCATCCCTGGGATACTCCTCCGGCAGAGCCCTGAGATTCCTTCCCAGGCACTCGTGGCGAGCTGGTCGCATTCGGCGCTGCACAGCACCCCGCAAAACCACGCAAAAGCCCCGCTCTGCTGAGCGCGTCAATACCTCCGGGGCTTGGCGAGCGGGGCTCAGCCGCCAGCCCAGCTCCGAGCAGGGGAGAGAGGCAGCGGAGAAGCCAGAACCACTCGCCAAGCAGCCCAAAGTTCCAAGCGCTTGTACTTACTCTTTCTTGAGCGAAGGCTTCCTTCGGAAGGAGCCCCGGAGCGCCCCGGGTGCCTGAGGAACGCACGTTATGTTCCCCATGCCCGCAGCGGCTGGAAGCGGCCGGGAGAGGCAGCGGGGCGGCCGGGGAAAGCTGTGGCTGTGTCTGGGTGTCTGTCTGTCTGTCTGTCTGTCTGTGTGGCCCGCCCGCGGTGACTCGGGTGGGTGGGGGCTGTGCCCGGTCGGGGCTCCCCCGCCCCGCTCGGCGCTGGGAGGGGCGGGACAGGTGAGAGGGATGGGAGGGAAAGCACAGCGGGGAGGGAGGGCAGTGCGGGAAGGGAGAGCTGTGCGGGCAGGGAGGGCACAGAAGGCAGGGAGGGCAGTGAGGGAAGGGAGAGTTGTGTGGACTGTGCGGGCTGTGCGGGCAGTGCGGGCACAGCAGGCAGGGAGGGCAGTGCGGGCTGTGCGGGCACAGCAGACAGTGCGGGCAGTGCGGGCACAGCAGACAGTGCGGGCACAGCAGACAGTGCGGGCAGTGCAGGCAGAGCAGGGAGGGCAGCATCCCCTGCCCAGGGAGCTCAGCGGCATCCCCCACGAAATTAATCTTTGGAAATAATAAGAGTGAGTAGTTAATGACAACGCAAAAGGTAGATGCAGAATAAACATTTCTGTTCCGTGGGCTGCAGTAAACCAAGCAGTGTAGTCATAGGAAACGACAAACCCCTTTTTAACCCCGGTAGTGCAGGGTGGCTGTTAAAAAACAACAAACACAACAGTGAGATGCTCTGGATTTGGAAGGTCCAGGCAATTAATAGCCAAGAGCTTAACAGACATGAACAGCAAAGGTCTTGGATCACTGCTGTTCATTTTGCAGGACCGTGGAATTTGCCAAGTAATCACCTAAGTTAATAGGGATACCAATAATTCAATGGGTGAAGATGACCAACCCAGTAATTACAGGTTTGTCTGCTGACACTGATTCCTAGGAAAATGATGTAACAGCCATTAGGGAGTTTCATTAACTTTAAGAATTAAAGGAGGAGAATATAATTAATACAAATCAACTCAGGGTTATGGAAATTAGATCTTGTCAAACTAATTTAATCGGTCCCACATTTATAAAACAAAATCAGATTTAGTTAATATCAATAATAGTGCTGGTCTAAGGAATTACCATAGAGCACGTGATGTGACATCCTCCCAGCTTTCTAGTAAGACTCTGAAACACCAAACCATTATAAACTGGCCAGGGGATGGTGAACAGGGACTGGGAAGAGTGTTTCTGCATCAGGGAGCAGATTTTTGTCTACAGACTGATCCCAGTGACAGTCCAGCAGCTCCATCTTGCTACAGGGATGTGTGAAGCTGGAAGTGCCTGTGAGAACTGGCTGCAAAGAGATAAGGTGAGGAGATGCAGAGAAAGTGAGGCCAGACAAGTAGAACCCGGGAACGAGGTGTGGATTTTGAACAGGAAAGGTGGTTTCTTACCAGAAAAAAACTCCAGGGGGGGCTGTGATGGCTTCTTCAACAAGGGATTTTTAAACCAGGAGAGGACTTTTTCCCTGGAAAATGTTGAAATCAAACAGGGATTTGCTATGTGAGGTCTTACAGGCATGCTGGATGTGTTTGCATCCAGCTGCCTGGGCTTGGAGCTGAAGTCACCCTGCAGTAACAGGCAGCACATCCCCAGAGAAGCAACTGTACAGTCAGGTGCTTGCCCAGAGCGAGCTGCTGATAATGGACATGCCATCATATTTCCCAAAGCCCCCATCTTCGACCTCTTTAGCCTCCTCCCCTTTCTGGGGTATAATCCATTAACCCTTTGTGGCCGAGCAAAGCAACAGGACACCTCTCCAGGGGGCCCCTATCACAAACTCCCATCGTTTTTATGGCAAGGGGCTCCTGCAAGCTCTGTTCTCTCTGCACAGCTGTGAAACAACTACCCAACAGCAAAGCCACGTCCCAGCACCTCTTGGCAGAGACCAAAGATTACAGGGAACAGCAACAACTGTGTTTTATTCAGGAAAATATGATTCCTCTTAAGATCCATGGCTAACACGATCAGCACTGTGACCAGAAATGTGCTGTTCCTCCAGCATGTTTCTTCTAAATAAAACCTTGCAGCTCAAAATAGTGACAGAACTGCCTGTCTCCACATCCTGCAAGTGTGCATCACCTCGGTCACTGGGAGGGACACCAGTGACCCCACCACAGCTGGCAGGGCTGGGTGTGACTAGTGACAGGTCCCTCTTTCCGTGCGCTGGGCACACAGACTAGCAGGGCAAACTGCTCCCCTGGGCCTCCAGTGCTCTGCTCCCAGGAGCTCCTGAACTGGGAGGGGGAAGCAGTAAGGCTCCAGACTTTGGAAACACTTTGACAGCACAGTAGTTATTTATAGGAGCCTGAAACAGAAGCAAGATCCTAGAGAGCAGCCAGGTGGAAGGCACAGCAGGGCTAGAGCCAAGTCTGGCACGTCTGCTGCACAGCATCGTGGCTTCACTGCAGGGTTGGCAGTGCACACACATGGGAAAGGTCCCCTTCAGGCCCCACAGGATGGTGCAGTGCAGCTTCTCATGGTTTTTTTCACCCCCTGCACTCCAACCACCATGAAATGGGCTTAGTGTCTCCCTGACATGCAGCAGAGAGTGGCAGCAGCTGCTGAAGGAGGATCTGACCTGCTCCAGAGCCTCCCCACTGCTGAATGGAGCCAACCAGCTACTCCAGCCCCAGCAAGATGCATATGGCAGCTGGAGGTGGAGGAGGAGGATGTTTCTCATCTGGTTTTCCTTCCCACTGCAGGGGAACCAGGCAATAGAGAGGGCAGGTCCCTGCCTCTGTGGGAGCAGGGCCAGAGAAGTGGAAAGGAAAGATGCAACAGGCAGGATCCAGTCAGTATTCAAGAAAACATCTTTATTGTACATGTTGACTTCTATTGCTTGTATCCCCTCCCCAGTCCCAGGTAGTGCAAAAAATTCAGAGAAACAGAGTTCCACATAAATAAGTCAAGATAACTTACAGAGAAATCAAAGTGACAACGGTTTGACGTGGAGCAGACCGGGTCTGCCTACCAGGAAGGCCAAGAGAACCTGTCCCCTGGCATGGGGGCAAAGGGCTCCTGCCTGGCCCTGCCATCTCACTGCAGACTGACACCGGGGGCCCTGGGTAAACACATCAACACACACAGCCTGGAGCTGCCTGCTCAGGGCAGCTCCTCTGCTGGGAAAAGCTTTTTTTTTTGTCACATGGGAAATCACACAAAGAACATTTTGGGTGAGACGCCACAAACTAAAACTGGCAGAGAAGCCACACACAGTTGACAGTTCTCCTCCCCTCAGATAGGGTACTACGCACAGACAGACAGACACAGACACACATCCCCTCTGAGGCCTCCTCCTCAGCAAGGGATGTGCAGCACCAGAAGCAATTCCACCCTGGGATGTCCCAGGGCAGGTGCTGACACCTCGTGTCCACACAGTGTGGGTCGGGGTGCTCTGGACCCCTGCAAGCTGCTGGGGAACTATTTTGCTCTTTCCTTCTTTCTCATTTCCAGGAAAGCCATGAGCACCTGCATAGTTAGAACATCAGAGACACCAAAGGCTCCCTCCTCCCTAGATTTCTATGGAACAGGCTCTGGGGTGATATTGCTCAGGACCCAAAGGGGGGGTGACAGGAGTCGCTTGCCTGTTCCCCTGACCCCTGGGAGGCAGGACAGCATTGGCACACCACCTGGAGCATAAATTGCTAAAGATTACAACTGGGACCAAGGGCACATGGGACAAAAATTCTCCTCAGCCTGCTACACTGCTCAGCCTGCTTCTCTCCTGGATTGTTTGGCCTGCCTGAAGCCCTTCTTCACACCAGAGCAGCCACAGCTGGAGCAGATGCTGAGCTGCTGCTGTAATGACTCCTGTCCTCAGAAACCAGCCCCATTTCTCCTCTCAGCAGTTCCTCTGGCTCTGCACTGTCTCCCTGTCACATAAAGCTGTCCGGGCTCCACTCCTTTTACTGTTCCTCACACAGAAGCCTCAGCAGGACCTCAGCACGTTGAGCCAAGGCTCATCACCAGCACCTTTCTCTTCTGACACAGCCACGGGGCTGATCCTCCTTCTGAAACAGACCCTGGAGCCAGGGACACATCGAATACACTGGTCAAGATGTGTCTAGCAAGAGACTAAAATCCCAATATTACTCACTACCATGCTGATCCAGAGGCAACCTCCACGGGCAGAGCCTGGACACGGGCAGAGTCCCCTGCCACACAGAAGAAGGGGACAGCTGCTGAGATGCAACAGGCTGGGGCAGAGGCTTGGCAAGTGAGAGGGGAATGAAAAGCAGGTTTAGAGTCTGTTCTAAAAGCCAAAAAGGCTTCCTCAATGTGAAAAGCCCAGACTGTGCCTGGGGAGAAGCTCTGGGGAGAAGCAGCCCCAATTTGCAGGAGCTGCTGGTCATTTCAGGTATCCAATGTTAGGCACTGTATGTGGGCTTGTAAAACATGCAGGCAGCCATCCAGGAGAAAGCAGATTACTGGAAAAACTGTCTGAAGCTGAAGCTGGGGAGTCCCTGTCTTGTCTCAAACTCTCAGCCCAAGATAAAAAAGAAGATATCTCCAGCCACTTGTCAATTTAGGCCAACAAATACCACCACGAGTCAAAGCTGAACTCTGTAAATAAGAAAGGAGAAGGAGCAGGGGGAAAAAGGATAAAAGAATTAGCTCAAAACAAACAGACCATATTTCCAATGCTACATTTGAACACTGTTGAGGTACCAGTGGTTGAGTCGTTTGTTCCTCTGTCGTGACGTGGAGAACACCTGATCTCAGTTCGAGGCTCATACACACACCCTACAGCACACACACTGACACCACCACCCAAGAGGTTCCATGGCACAGGTGGGTCTAGGCCAGGCCTGTGATTTACAGTACTAATTTATTCAACCTTCAGTTAATTAAAGCGGTTGCTTAATTGCCAGAGAGTCTCTAATTGCAAATGGTCCCTTCCACGCCGTTTTCTCTGTACACCGGGTATCTCACACATGCACACACACCCACACATCTAGAGAGAACATCTTCCAGGACACAGTCATCATCTCATCAACAAATGAGAGAAGTAATTGCATCCCTTCTGCTGCCTTCAGAGCAGATGGGACGGGGAATGCCAGGATGGTGTAAAAAATGGAGGAATATGGAGTCGTTAAAAATGAAAATATTGGCATTAAATATAAAGAAGAAAAAAAAAAGGCAACAAATTAACACCCCCGAAAAAGAAATGCCAGGCAACCCTCCTCCTTCAGAAGGCTGGACCATTGTTGTTGGAGAACCAACACCTTTCCACAAACCCAGAACCTGCTTTGCAGAGAGGGGAAGCGCCAAGGGGCTGACCCTGCTGCCAGCTGGTGGGTGAACCAGGGCCACGCACAGTGCCCCGAGCCTGGCTGGCCATGGAAGGTTGGCAAAAGCCATTCACCATCTGCCTGCCTGGGCACTCCCCAGAGCAACAGCCAGCTGGGATCTCAGTGGGTGAGGTGGGACCAGCTGAGTACAGGAACACCAGAGGATTCAGGATGCTGCATCCAGTTTTGTCTCCCAACTTCACCTCCTCCGGGCACCGTCCCTTAGCTGGGCTCCTTCTTTTTGTGTGTGTGTGTGTGTTTTAAGGCATCAATTAGACACCATTGAGAACCATACGGCGGCCTCAGAGTCTTTAACAGTGCACAGTAGGCTTGGTAAAGAGTTTGGCTACAGTGACATTCAGAGGAGCAGTTGCACATTGAGCCGTGCCCTCGGAGGAGTGCTGTCCACCTCTGCCACCCCACGGGGCTCCTGGAAGCCTCCAAGGCTGGCTGTGCTCGTTATGTGTGGCACCGGCTGGATCCCGGGAATCCAAGAAGCAGCAATGGGTTGAAGTTGTTCCTCCTCAAGGAAAACAGACACCCTTTGGGTGAGCAGTGAGATGAGTCTGAATGGAGCAGGGAGCAACCCCCTCTCCTGGCCCTCCAGGAGGAGGGTGCTCGTCCAGGAAGCACATTTCTAACTGCTGCGGTCGGGCTGATCCGATGTGTGCCCCAAGGAGTGGGGAGAGCTCCAGGGAGGGGGGTCACAGGAATGCTGGGGCTGGAGGCAGCAGCCAGTACCTTTGCTCTCCCCCTACAGTGAGCGGCTGCCCCGGGGGGGTGGCCTAGAGCTCTGCCAGGCACCCCTGTCCCCTTGAGGTAAGGTAGGTCCTGATTCTTTGTCAAAGGCTCGTCGAAGACACCGACAGAGTGGGCGAGGAGGGGGGAGGGAAGTTGAGGAGTTCCAGCACGGCCACCCCCACGCTGCTCCGGCGGGTGAACATGCACGAGGCTGCCACCCACTTGTTGGTACGAGGGTTGTACTTCTCGATGGAGTTGAGGCTGGAGCTGCCATCGTTGCCACCCACTGCGTACAGCCACCCGTCCATGGCCACCAGGTCGTGGGTGCTCCTGGAATGACCACCGGAATGAAGAGAGCACAGGGGTGTGAGGCTCAAACACAGGGGTGTAGGGAGCTCAGCACTTCAGATGAACTGGTCAGAGCTCTGCCACCCTAAAGGGGAGCTCCCAGCTTCACAGATGCCCAGTGGAAGCAATCTACAGGGGCTCAGGCAGTGGCAGAGTGCAGCAGAGAGCCTCAGATCTTCCCCTGCACTCCAACACCCTCCTCCCACTGGACAAGTGCCACTTCTAAATCACAGGCCCTAGGAGCCCAAAATTCCTGGACTTCAAAGCTTTAAATCCTCCCACAGCCCAACAGCATCTCCTGTGTGGCCTCAGCCAGCTATACCACCTGGTTCTTTATGGCCACACAGACTCCTGAGAACAATTCCCTCTGCAGGGCTGAGTTTTAGAGTTTGCAGTGCCAGGCAAGGCTCTCGGTGAGCTGGGATCCCTGCTCCAGGCTGCCCAGGGCAGTGATGGACTTCCCATCCCTAAAGGGGCTTCCAAGCCACGGAGCTGTGGTGCTGAGGGACATGGTTTAGTGGTGCCCTGGCAGTGCTGGGTTAAGTGCTGGACTCGATGAGCTGAAAGTTCTCTTCCAACCCAAACCATTCTGTGACTGCTGCAGCTCCCCCAGAGCTCAGGAGGGTGGCACTGCTCCTTACCTGCGGATGTTCATGGGGGCCACACTCTCCCACGTGTTGCTTTTGGGGTTGTAGCGCTCAACAGAGTTAAGGCAGCTGGTGCCATCGTTGCCACCAGCCACGTAGAGCATCCCCTCCAGCACCGCCACTCCCGCGCTGCTCCGGCGGCTCAGCATGTTGGCAATGGGCGTCCAGGTGTTGATCTGGGAAGGGGCAGTGTTTGGTCAGGTGCCAGCTGGACGGGCTGTCTGCCACATGCCAAACCAGCCCTGCTCAAACCACACGGCTCCCGACCCCACTCCTTTCCCTTTGGCTCTCAAGCAGAAAAAGCTGCAGGTCTCGGGACCTTCTGTTTGAACACTCTGCAGTGACATCAGCTGCTCTAACAGAGCTGGGAGAGCCCAGGCCCAGCACATCCCCCACCATCCCCACTATCTGTTCTGTGGCAAAGACCTCAGCTGGCAGCTGGAGACAGCTCGGGGCATGTACAAGAACTGTTCTTCCTACAGAACCTGAGCTGGCCTACACAGCATGGGGATAGAGGGTTGTTGAAAATCTAAAAGAGATGCCTCAGAGCCTTCATGATGAGCTCTGGCTCATTTTGGACTGCCCCCCTGTTACTCTGCTCCTGCAGAAGAGCAGGGGAGGGGGCTGACACCCACTCCATCTCATAGTCACACACGGTGGGTTGTCTCCAAGGAGGCAGGACGTTCTGTGCTGCACAGGCTCACGTGGGTGCACCTTCTGCTCTGCTGCTGCCATGATACCTTGCTAGGAAGTGGTCACATCTTAAGCTGTGGCAGCAGTTTAAGAAGCCACACATACCTGAGCTCTCAGTCTCTGGTAACCTCTCTAGCAACTGGTGTAGCCCTCAGCTTTCTGCATGGCCCTTTCAGTCACCCATAAGTCAAGGACAGGGGTCATCAGGCATGCACTCATATTTACCTGGGGCTCATACTTTTCTACTGTGGCCAAGTGGGATGAGCTGTCATATCCCCCCACAGCATAGAGGTTGCCTTCTGCAGAGTCACATGAGAACAGGAGTTAGCTAAAGAGCATGGCCCCAGTCCCAGTAAAGCCTCCCACAACTTGTATAGCTCACATAAATACCCATGTAGATCTCAGCTTGGGGCCTCCTGCTCCCCAGGCAAACACACTCCTCTCTGCAGGGCCCCCCTGGATCCCCCTCCCAGCACTGTGTGTTGGGAAAGAGTCACCAGGCAATTTCTCTGCCACTCTGTGACCTTCCCAAAGAGCTCCTTAGTCTGCTGCTTCTTGACCTCCTCATTATGGGGCTGGAAGTGCTCCCTGCCAGAGCAAGGGATTATTTTTAGCAGGAGGAGGAACACCAGCAAAGGCTGTGGCAGGAAGAGAATATGAGCTGGTGATGGAGGGGAGGGAACCTCTGAGTCAACACTGGGAGCTGAAACCAGGGAAGGAGGCAGGGGAGAGGCACCACAGGGACACTGAGATGCTACACCACATCCCCAGGGAGATCCAGCACCTGCAAGGGTGGAGAGTGCTACTCCCATTAACCTCATAGCTGCACTGAACAATGGACAGTTCTCACACTGCACCCTCCTTAAGGGCAGAACTCATTCAGTGGAGCCAGGAGACATCACAGAATTCCACCTAAAGTTGAGAAACCTCTGCCAGATACAGTTTTGACCCTGTCCTGCTGCTTGGATCATCAATAAAAGGACTAAGGACTGTCTGCTTTCATAATGGAGAAGTAATAAGGTTGTCTCTCGGGACAGATGATCATCCACAGCCAGTCCTCTTGCCCCAGAGAGCACAAAGGAGCTGAGGAACGAGTTGGGGATTCCCTCAAGAACGTGATGAAACCCCATTATTAGGGAGCCTGAGGAGGAGAGCAGAACTGCTGGGCTACCCAGGTTCACAGTTAGGGAACCTAAGAAGAAGGGGCAGGAACTAGAACAGGAGACCACCAAAAGGAACCACCTGAAATTCCAGAGGCAGTCCACACAGCCAGGTCCTCCCCCCGTCACCCACCTAGCGTTGCCACCCGGACGTAGCGTCTCCTGGTGCTCATGGCAGCGATGGACGTCCAGGTGCCCGTCAGGGGGTCGTACCGCTCCGCGCTGCAGCGGGAACAGAAGCTGTGACACTGGCAAAGCCCAGCTCAAAGCTCTGTGACACAAGCCCAGACAGAGGGGACAGCTGACAAAGGTTGCATTCTGCTGGGGTAGAAGGCTACAAACTGGTTTTTTTTCCCCCTGAAGAAACTTTGCCTGGGTCACTGGAAGATGTAGCTGGATGGCAAGACATCCACTCTGGGGCCAGTTGGTCTGTCAGGAGCAGGCCATGGGGGGTCCCCAGGCACCCAGCCCCACAGACAGTGCATGCAAGAGCCTGTGGCCAGGCAATCCCCTACCTGTTCAGGCACGAGGCCCCATCGTACCCCCCAGCAGCATAGAGAAGCCCGTGAAGTGCTGCTACACCCAGACAGCTCCTCCTGGTGCCCATGGACACCTCAGGTTGCCAGGAATTTGTGACGGGATCATAGGACTCCACCGTGGCCAAATCCGAGGTCCCATCGTAACTGGAGGGAGAAAAAGGGAGAAGAGGTAAGAGCTGGGAATCCTGAGCTGCAGGTGAGGCTGTGGGCTGCTCCTGCAGCTCTGGAGGTGACCAACAGCCTGGACAGCAGTGTGGACTGGAAAGAAGGAGGAGTTTCTTTACACTAAGGGTGGTGGGAGCCTGGCCCAGGCTGCCCACAGAGGTGGTGGCTGCCCCATCCCTGGCACCATCCCAGGTGAGGTTGGCCAGGGCCCGGAGCAACCTGCTGTAGTTGCAGATGTCCCTGCTCCCTGCAGGGGGGTTGGACTGGATGCCCCTCAAAGATCCCACCCAAACCCGTCTATAATTCCATGATCCCAGGGCAGGCCCTGGGAGGCTCTGCTGGCCACCTCTGCTCCCACAGCAGCTCAGCGCCTCTCCTCGGCCGGGAGGCTGCCGCAGTCTCCCCGCTGCCGCGCCCTCCTTACCCGCCCACGGCGTACAGCTTGTTCCCGATGGCAGCGACGCCCACCCTGGCCCTGCGGGTCGACATGGAGGCCACCATGTGCCAGCGGTCCGTGCGCGTGTCGTAGGCCTCGCAGTCGCCGTGGATGGCGAACAGGCTCCCGCCACCTGCGCACGGGATGGCGAACAGAGCAAGGAACGGGGCGAAGGCCCCGCGGAGGGGTCGGGCCGCGGGCGAGCGGGCGGCGGGACCTTACCCACGGCAAAGAGCACGGTGCTGGCCCCCTCGCAGCGCCGCGGCCTCGTCCGGCTGTTGCTCAGGACCCCCCTCTGCTCCGGCATCAGGTGGTACTTGAGGGCTTCGATCAGCAGGTCCTTGCACTCCGAGTGATGCCGAACCAGCAGCTCCGTGTCCACGTTGCTCATCAGAAAGTCCCGGCTCAGCAGGGGCAGCCGCACGCACTTCATCAGCTGTGGGGAGAGGGGTTGCACCTCATTGGGGGAGTGGGGAGGGTTTATCCCTATGCTGTCCACACCTCCCCTACAGACCCCTGCAGAGGTGCAGACAGATTTCTCTAGGGACAAGCCCTGGGGTAGGTGGAAACTCAGAGAAACCTTCACACAGAGTCTTCCTCACCCTGCCTCAGTCCCAGCCTTCAGGAGGACACCCATGGTGCCTCCTCCCAGCATTCCCAGCCTCTGCCAGCCTCGAATTTGCCTGAGCGTGTTGTTTGAGGATGCAGTGAAAGCTTGAGGAGCTGCAGGCTGGACTGACCTCTCCTGCTGATCCACATCCCTCCCCAGAGCTCCACACGCCCAAGCTGCCAAGGATCAGAGAGGGCATGCCCCTCAGATTTGTCAACAGTTTGGACTTCTCTCTAGGCGACAGAACCATCTCAACAACACTCTTGTCTATGCCTGGACTAGAAGTGTATGGCAGGGACCTGCTGTCCCTGTCCTCGGGTCACCCTGCATCTTTCCTTCAGCCATGTATCCATCCAGACCAGGCGCTCAGAGCTGGTGGGTAAAACCAGGCCACTTTCCCCAGCATACTCACCCTGGGGACATGCTGTCTCCTGCTGTCCACATCATGTTTGACCCAGCTGAGCACGGCCCGGTACACCTCCTCCTCCGATGGCACATTGAGGCTGTCACTAGAAATGAGGTCCAGCACCTGCAGGGATGGGTGGAAAAGACAAGTGTCAGGACACATTCACACGTCCAGGCAACTGGCCCAGCAGAACAGAGCCCCTGCCTCCTGTCTCTCTCAATGGATGCAGAAGTATCCAAAGAGCACCCAGGTCCCCCAAACCAGGTGGGTCCAGCTGTGCCTCCCCTGTCCTTGCAGCATTGCTTTGCCCTTGGTCATCCTCCTTGGCTCATTCCTGCCCTTCTGTGTCTGAAGCTGCTGCCATGCCTGACACTTCTGATCACCATCAGCAAGATCAGGTACACTCTGCCTGCACATGTCCCTTCCATATCCCATGGGACAGAGCCAGGTGTTCTGACTGTTCCCTGCCTGTTCATTCTCCAAGGACTGTGGAGCTGGAGTAGGTGGGGATACACAGCCTCCCCTCCCTGCCACACACCCCACTGCCCTGAGAACGGACGATGGGAGGTGTCTGTGTGCTGGTGAGGGACCTTACAGGGTTGGGTGATGCAGGACAAGGACTGGCCGTGCTTGCTGGCCAGGGCACAGCACCCTGCAGACAGTGCTGAGCCACAGGCCATACTGGTACCACGGCAAGAGAAACATTAGCTGAGCTCTGAATTAAACATCACAGCTACATGACCAGGACTTACTCCTCAGACTGTGGCTCCAGAGACAGGGTGGTGTGCTCAGACCTCACATGGCAAGCACCAGCACCAGCGATTACCCCCTGTGCTACCCTCCCATCCCTGCTTCACATGGGATCGAGCTTGCTGACAGCACTCTTCCCACCTATTGTCTCTCCTCCAGAGAGAACCAAGGCACAGAATCCGGGCACATTGCCCTGCCAAACCCTGTCCCCTCAGTGCAGGTTCCTTGGGCTTTTTCTACACAGACTGTGCCTTCCAGGAGAGAGCACAAAAAGCCTCATCACATCCACAACATCAGGACCTCACCTGTTTCAGAGGCAGCAACATGAACTCCTCTGTCTTGGACACCTCCACGAAGTGCTGGAGGACATATTTGTGTGCAGACTTGAGGAGGTCGCTGCAGGAATGTGTGTCAGCAAAACCCCGGATCCCCAGGCAGTTGGATGGGTCAAGCTGGCTGAGTAGGAACTTGCAGCAAGCATCCCGCACACCATTGAGCTGAAGCAGGCTGGCAGCAGGAAGAAGTGTCTGGCAGTGGAAAAGAAGGGGGGAAAAGAGAGTTTCCAGGGCAAGGAAAACATTTTCACCCTTATCTCACTGGAAGTCAATATCAGAACAGGCATACTGAGCACTTTCAGGCACACAAGCCCACCAAGGCCAAGGCATTCTTTGTTTCTAACAGCTCTAAGCTGAAGAACAGCTGAGGAGGAGACCAGTAACTCCCCACAGGGCCAGGAACTGGCAGATGCTCAGAACTAGACCTGGCCCTTGTGTAGCACTCTGAGGAGCATCCCCCCCCGGCACAGCAGCGACAACAGTCCCACCTCTGGATGCAGAGTAGCAGAGGGACTCCCTGGCCACTGCTGGATGCACATCACACAGCTGAAAGTGCTGAGCAGGAGGAAAGAAGAGCCGCCAGGAGGAAAACCTCTTACAGAAGAGCTTTGTGAAGAAGACAGATTGGGGAGGAAGCTCCTACCTGCACGTTGCCCTCGCCCACCACGATCTCGGCGGTGTAGGCGTATTGCACCAGCTGCTCCAGGGCCTGGGGGTCAATGTCATGCAGCGTCACGTGGGTCTGGCGGCTCTCACTCATCTCATCTGGGGCAACACAGATGCTAGGCATGAGCAAAGTCCCACAGCAGGATAGTTTCCCTGCAGGAAGACTTGACCACGTCTGGAATAAACCATCGTCCACCTCCACAGCCCGGCCCACGAAGGTGTCCCACCCAGCTCAGCAAGGAGGAGCAGCAGTATAGGGAACGGGGTCTGTGTCTGCAGGGTGGGCATCAAGATGCCTTTGCAGGAGGTTATGGGCAAAAGGCTTTGTGGAAGGGAGTGAAATGGGGTATTTTGCTGCACCTGCTCACAGTGATGCACAGGCACCATGTTTCCAAAGGGCAGGGCGGTGAGAATAAGGAGCAGGACAGAAGGGGAAGGTGTTTGAGAGGACAGAGTTTGAAGAGCAGGGAGCCCCTGGCCGTGGGGAAGAGAGGACTCTACTTGCTTGTGAACATGGCGTGGAAGTACGGGCTGCACGACGCCAGCACCACCTTGTGGGCCTTGATCTCCTTGGTGCCCACGTGGAGCACAATGTCGCAGAGCAGCCCCCGCTGCCGCATGCGGTTCATGCACACGAAGGCGTCGTGATAGTGCCTCTTGGAGTTGTGGGAGATGCTGTGGCCATCACGGTTGAGGAGCTGCACACCCCCTTCCATGGCTGCAGGTGGTAGCTGGTGGCTTTTCCCTTCCTACCGGCACTGACATGGGGGGGAAAACCAAAGTATTACCCAGGCAGGAATAGCTCCAGCCGCAGACAAGTCCCACAGACCCCCACCATCTAACCAGTCCCTGCCAGGGAAACATCATCCTGCTCAGAAACCAGCAGTGGGCAGGAGACAGTCCCTGGAGGAGCACAAGGAATAGGAAGTGATGCTGAGACTGTTCTGTAACTCTCACTGCTTCCCAGCTGTGACCTTCTTTGGATCAGTAGCCTCCTTAGCTGCCTTCAGAGGGTACTGCTCTGCAACACTGGTGCTCACACTGGTTCTCCTTGAAGCTGCACCAGCTCTAGGTCTGCCTAACAAGCTGCATTTCCATGCAATAGCAGCAGAAACATTGATCTTAGAAGTCTCACCAGGGCATGCTAGCCCTGCATTGATCAAACACAGCCTAAAAAGACCACCAGAGATGGCAAACATGACAACCCTGATTAGCCTAAACAAAAAAATAATCAGGAAAACCCATATCCTAAATGGCAAGAGTGATGGACCACAGCTCTCAGAGTAGTGGCTCTTCCCTTCCCAGCTTCAAGAAGATGCTGGGACATTTGCAGTGAAAGCAGCTACCCCTTCAAAAGCAAAGCTCAGAGAGCTGCTGTCTTTGCAGTGCCCACATGATTTGGGGAGGGTAAGGCAAAGGGCAAAGTCAATTGCAGCCCAGAGCTCTACAGTCCTCATATAGAATCCTTCAGACCAGGGCTTTGACTCTTCCTGCTATTTTATATTTCAGGCCTCTTTTTGAAGGGAGGCTGAGGACTCCCGGGTGGTCAGTAGGGAGCAGAAAACACACATTTTATCATCCTGACCTCCACTTCCCTCCAGTGTCCTTATCCAGGCACATCCAACCTCATGACAGCCTCACGGCCGCACCAAAACATCCTGCTCCAGCACTGCAGGCTCCTGCTCTGCACTGCCTGAGACCCTGGCTGTCCTTCAAGAGGTAACTCTGAACTTCGGGTAGTTCTGTTTTCACTGGGCTGATGGGAAGGACAGAGAGCAAAGCCCAGAGATGCTGAGCTGGTGGCTGGGACCTGACGCAGACTTCTGTCTGCAAACCACAGAGCATGGAGTGGGACAGTCCTTCCACACCATCTGGGTTGGCCCAGGCAGGGAGCAGAAGTGAAAACCTCATCGTATTCCTAAGGAAGGAATAATGGCATTTATTTGTGCAAAGCTGTTCTCTCTCTCTCTCCACGCTGCCTGCGTCCGAGCTGCCCATGGTGGTTTGAAAGGCATTTGACTGTCTCCCTGCTGGCAGCACCCGAAGGGAAAGGTGGGGGAGTGAAGAGAGAATGACTGAGCAGCAGGAGGAAGGAGGGGGAGGGAGCAGGAGAAAAAAAAGCAGCTTGAAGGGAGGGAAAAAAAACCAGCAGCAGCTTGCGTGCTGCACTCGTGCGCCTGCCCCCGCATCCCTGCGGCGAGAGAATCCCCTCAGCCTCTCTGCTCCTCACGACACCTACACACTGCCAGCCTAAAAATAGATCCCCACCATGCTGTGTCTCCTCAGCCACGAATGCAGCCATCTCCTCGGTTTTAAATAGCAATTGTACCATGCACTCGAGTCTGGGGGAGGAAAAAAGATGAATAAACATCCTTCCTGAGCAGGGGAGAAGCCTGCAATGCCCTCTCCTATTCTCATCGGCCCACGTCATGCGAGATCCCTCATCTCACTCTCAGAGGGGAAGACTCAGGAACAGACACAAAAGCCTGGGGATGCTTTCCAGTAACGAGTGGGATGCCACGGTGCCCTCCGTGGGGAAGAGGAGCCCACGAATTAATTGGCCTTCTCCTCCCAGCTGAGCTCTGGAGAGAGCTGTGACATGCCCAGGACACCCTCGGTGCGTTGGCTCACGGGCGTGGATGCTGCTGGGTGAGAGGTGCCAGCATAAAAATGAGTTATAATTATTAACATCTCTACCTGGGCTCCAGAGCTCCTGCCCCAGAGCTGGTGTAGTGCCAGGGAGCAGACGGTGCTTCCTCACCTTCATTCCCCTCCCCAGCAGTGAGGGTGAGGGTTTTCCTGATCTGCTCGAGCTGGTTTATCTCTAATTCGCTGCTGAGAGTTCTTCTCCCCATCAGTATTTAAGTCATGCCCTGGCTCTAATTGAGAGGATTTGCCACAGCCCTCCTGGGAGCTGGCACCAATGGATAGGAGCTCCCGGCTCAGTAGCAGTGGGAGAGCAACACGAGACAGGAGAGAAGAGCAGGGAGAAGGCAGAACTGCTTTTTCCTGTGCCCTCAGAGACTGGTGAGGAAAGGTCTGTCACTGGGTAGCACCCAGCTCAGCTCCAGTGCTCAGGGGAGAGACACAGAGGGCACAGCAGACTGCGGGTTGGCATCACAGTCACCAAACACATTCCCAGAGAGGGTCTGAAGTGCTGGGCTCTCTTCCCAGCCCTGCCACTGAGTCACTGCACAACTCCAGGCAAGTACACACGCACAGCAACAAGGGTGACATTATCTTTCCCACATCCCAGAGGTAGAGACCAGCTATTGCTCACTCCCCTCTCCACCCACTCCCCCCTGCTGTCACCAGTGAAGGCTGGTGGGCACCTCACTGGGCTCTGAAGAGCTCAAGTGACACCATCAGTGCCTCCCACACCACAGTGCAGCACCCTGAGCTACAACACCACTGATGGGACTGAGCAGGGACCCTGGCCAGGGGGAGATGCCACCCCAGCCACCTCACTGCCATTGGGCTCCCAAGAGCATTCCTGCAGCAGGGGACAGCCCACAGCTCACCTGACCCACAGGCAGCCTGAAACAACCCTGCCTGATGGTTTTTCACTACATCCACACTACAGCCTCAGCAAGAACAGCTCACCCCCCCAGCCACCTTGGGAAAAGGTCAGGGAGTGCTGGGATAGCTCTGGCCCAAAGCTTGCAGTGGGTACAGCCCCTTCCCAGTGTCCCCAGTGCTCTGCAAGAACTTGTTCCCATCAGAGCTCTTTTGCTTTTAACGAGTCAGAATCTAATCAGTGGAGGAAAAGGGAAAATGCATCTCACTGCTGCTTGTGCTGCTCCCTGCACCTGAACTCTCTGCCTCCCTAGCAGCACTAAATATTCTTTATTTCCTTGTAAAACTTCATTCCCAGGAAATGAAGGTCTATGCTCACCACTGAGATATAATTAACGGGGACCAGAGCCTGGACCACAGCAGACAGTGAAGCAGTGTCCAGGGCTCCAGCACAGGGGAAGCCAACACAAGCTCACTTTTGTGGAGCACGTGGCAGCACGACCTGCACGTGTCCCACGGGGGGTTATGCCAACAAATACATAAATAAAATAAGAAAATAAAAATAAAAAAATAGAGGCAGCATTTGTTTGGCTCCTATGCAACAGAGCGTGGCCAGGCATAACAGCTCTGTTAATTAATGTAAATGAGCCCGGCCCAAGGGGAGGTCTGTTCTCTTTACACACACACACACACACACACACACACACACACAAAATCCCCCATATTTTGCTGAGAGTGAAAAAAGGCATGTTGGGCAATAAATAGGGAACAGAGAAGCCTCCAGGGAAAAGCTCAGAGCCTGCCCTTTCCCCAGGAAAGCCCTGGAGAATGGCTTTTTGTTGACAGCCTGGATGGAGGTTTTGTGGCCAGCAAAGACACATCCTGCACAGCTGCTCAGCTGGTGGGGAGGAGTCTTCTCTGTGGATAAGGTGACATCCCCTCCGTGCCCTAAGGCCTGAGATAGGATCACACTGAACCCATCAATTCCCTGGGTGCCCTCTCCCTGTGCTGCCAGCCCAGTAGCTCTTTGCTGGTAAATCAGCTACAAAGCCCTGTTTTGTGCACAGCCCTGCACCTCCCACACAAATGCTGCTGCTGGATCTTTGGGATAAGACATCAAGTCCTCACTGGCACTCCCCCATACCCCTGTGTGTCACAGCACCAGCAGAGCCAAGGGCAGCACAAACTAGGTCAAAAAGGTGGCACCATGTTGCCAATTCCACTTCCAGGGCAGCTCTTCCCCCCTTTCCTTGGTGTTGGGAGTCCATCTCCCAGGCATAAAGCCCTTTTATTGCCTGCAGACCTCCTCTGGCTCTGTCCCCAGGCAGGAAGGAGTTGCTGGCAGCACTACTGGGCAGTGCCCAGCAGCTTCAGATCCCTATTTCAAGCAGTGGAGCCAAAGAAGTGTCCCCTACAACAGCACAGCAAAGCTCATTCTGGTGCAGAGCAACACCACAGACCCCTGGGGAAGAAGGAGCTTGACAGTGGAGTCACAGGCAGGAATCACTGCTACCAAGCACATCTCCATCCTCCTTCCACCACAAATCATTTTAACCCCCCTGAGAGGGGCTGCAGCCCATCTGCCAGGAAGCAGCCTCCTGAAATCCAGCGTTTTCCTCAAAGATCAGAAACACACACAACAAATTAAAGCTCTGGGCAGGGAAGCTTAAGAGGGCAAAGATAATCCCCTGCCCAGCTTCTTCCCTTGCTCCTGGGAGCAGGGCTGGGAAGAAGATGTGCTCCTGCTTTCCTGCAGACTCTTCCTTGCCTTCAACAGCCGAGGGAGGCAAACAGCTGAGCTGGCAGTAACAATAGCTGCTGTTGTGCTGTTGCAAAGTAAGGCAGTCGACTAACCCAGCTTGTACCAGCAGCCAGGGACACGGCCCAGTTACACCAGGGGCTGGAGGATTTTCACCTTCCTCCTTGCTTTGTGGAGGCCTCGTGAATTTGGCTGTGCCACCCCTTTCACTGAACCCTGCCCATGGCTCTGGAGCCCACAGCTAAAGAGAAGCTTTGACTACCAGATGACAAGTTGTGTTTTTGCATCAGTAATCCTCTTGCAGCAGGCATGGCTAAGACACCAGGGCTGCTTTCACAAGCTACAGCAGCTACACACGACCTGCCTTTGCAGCTCAAACGTGGATCTCCCAAGTTCTTGCTCCTTTCAATGGGCACTGCCCATTATAAACATTCTTACCTTCCCTGCTCCCTTCCCCACTGTAACACAAGCCAAGAGGGTTGGAAATCATCTCATTGTCCACGCCCAGGACTCAGATGCAAAGCAGGCACCAAATCTAGGCAACTGTCATCACCAGGACCTGTCCCATCAGTGTCACTGATACAGCCAGAAAACTCTATCCCCTCAAATCAAGACTTTGGGGTTCAGTCCCTTCTCGGCCCCTGCAACACTTTACCTGCATCCAGGGAATTCAGGCACTGGCAGCGTGCAGCACATTCAGTCTTTTTAAGGTGTTAATTGTGTGTTCAGGGTAGATGAACCAGCAATTGTGAGGAGGCAGAGGGACCTGAGAGTTCAGGACCAGCACCTGAATGAGATGCTCTGAACTGCCAGTGCAGTCACTGCTGTTGAGGGGGCTGATCCAGAGCTGCACCTATGAAAAGGTCAGGACTGCAAATGCTGATGGAAATGTGACTTAACGTGGCAAGGGGAGCTGTCATTCCTGGCACCAGCTCTGCCTTCCGAGGTGTCAGGAGGACAGCAGACTTAGGAAGCTGGTAGTTTCAGCCAGCCCAGTTGAGGACTAGGACACCTCACAGCCCTCTGCCAGCTCCTGACAGACACGAGCGTGCCAAGAACACGCAACTGGGGTGAGCTGCAAGGTTAGGAACAAGCACCTCAACCCCTCACACTTCTCCCCACCTCTTCTCCTCTCTCTTCTGCTCCTGCTGCCCTGCCCTGGACCACCTGCCTGCCCTCTGCTACGAGAGGCACATTGCTCCCTGGAATTAATCTGCCCTGAGCTTGCCTCAAGGCAGCACAGGGCACCGCAGACAGCGCTGAGTCTGCAGAGCTGAGAATCCCCAGCTCGCTGGAGGGCTGGCATTGTTGTTTGCTGGGTTGGTTTTTTTTTTTGGTCTTTTTTGGTTTTGTTTTTGTTTTTAATGAATTAGGCATAACTGACACGCACTGAATCCTCCTGTCTAGACATCTGCAGAGAAGTGACAAGCTGCCAGAGAGGATGTGGAGCCTCAGCAAGGGGGTGGGGAGGACAGGGAGAAACTGCACGCAGTTGCCAGCTCTACAGCACAGAGACAGTGCTGGCTCCAGGCAAGGAGGACGTTCAGCACATTGACCTCGTCAGTGTCTTTCAGCAGCTCAGTGGGTTGTAATCAATCGGCTCTGGTGCACAGGGAAGGCTGGAGGTCTTTTCTAATTAAAGCCTCACTCCCCATCACTCCTGGAGAGTTTTGTTTGGATCCTCGGCTCACAGTTGCACTCAGTCACCCCAGCTCATGCTCAGTGGTGCTTTAGCTGAGAGAGGAGGGAGCACAAGGCAGAACCTCAATGCCTGGGACATTCTCCTACCTAAAACATCCCCTACCTGAAAGAGATAAAGGGTATCCAGCCTGGGCAGTGCCTATCCAGGTACCTGTTCTTCTCCCTCTCCCATGCACACTTTGCACAGACAGCAACTCTTCCTACAGGCATCTTCAAATTCAGCTTTCACCCTCAGCATTCTGCACTCAGCATCACAGCAGCTCCAAGCAGGGCCCAGTGGTTGAGGGATTTAGAGGCATCTGTGCTAACGTGAAGGAAATGGTTGTAAGAGTCAGGAGTAGAATAGATTTGGGACTGCCAAACTCCCAGGTGAGGAAGAAACAGAAACTAATTGATGCCTTGAGATGCTCTGTGAAACACACAGGTCTCCATCAGCACTGGGATTAGACAGCAGATCTACAGTCCAGCACAAAGCACACCAAGATCTAAGCCAAAGGGGCCCTTTGCCTCCACCCAGCACTGGAAATGTGGGTCATGTCCTAATTCCCCCTTCCCTCTATCCCCCAGCAGACACAGCAGAGGAGCTACTGTCACATCCAGTGCTAGGTAATGGCACAAGCAGTGCCAAACCTTTACACACAGGCATCAAGCCATTCTCCTCTCCAGGCAGCAGTGCTAACTAACAGCTTCAGCTGCACTACCCATCACTGTGCTACTCCTGATCTCCCTCTAGCCTCCTCTGTGATGAGGATCTCTGTCCCCAACCCATTTTTCAGGCAAGGTGAGAGCACTCAGAGCATCTCAATATCCCTGGCTCCTAGACTTGCCCAAGAGCTCCCTCCCTGCAACACCCTTGGCCAGCAGCTGTTGAAAGGATTGTGCCCTTTACCTGTCCGCTGTGCAAGGTGATGGTGCCTCGAGTAGGTGGCAGTGGGCCAGTTCAGAAGGGGCTGTTACTGCTCAGCTGGATCTGGTGAGACTCAGCATGACTTCTCCAGGGACAGTTGACTCCAGGACACACCAGGTACTGTGGCCTGGTGGCTTGAGCAGCAGATGAGGAATGAAGGACAAACCACTCGGGTCTGCTGGCTGCAGATGGGCTAGTGGATCTTTTACAGATGGATAAGGCAGGAAGCAATGCTGCTGCTGCCCATGCCTTGTGATGAGCTGCTCCTGAGTGACTCTCCAAATGTTTATGGGCAGCTTACAAAGCCTCCCACCAGCCTCAGCTGTAGCGTGGGTTGGCTGTGTACTGGACCACGTAAGCAGCTCTGTATTTCCTCTTCTGAACAAGCTCATGCTGTGGAGCAGTGGGAGCCTGTTTGCAAGCCAGAAAACAATTAAGAGAATTCCCTCACATCTTCTTGCAGGCAGCAGCACAAGGCCACATATGTGAAAACTGAGATATGAGGAGCATGTGACATAATGGCCTTGAGCTTGCTGGTGCACTGGGGGCCTGCCAAGGCCAGCAGTCCCAGACTCTGGGAATTTCAGCTGCAGGAGCTCAAATTCCTGTCCCTGAAGGGTCACATCCTTTAGAGAAAGCTGTGTGGTTTGCAGCCTGTTCTAGCAGGTCAGGAAGAAAGAGTGAAGCCTCTCAAGTCTACCAAGCCTACCAAGTCCAGCTTGCCTAAGCATTTGGAAGGCAAGGTTCCAGCACCTGAGAAAATACAGAAGCCAGAAGTGAGGCTTCAGTATGTCTGGCTGATGTTTTTGAGCCTGAAATGCAGCACAGCAAGACCAGAAGCATCCCCCCAAGTGGATCTCCAGTCTTCAGAGCACGCCTGGCTTAATTTTCACTTGCCATTCCCTCTATGGAGACCCAGACTGATGAGAACAAGGGCAGATGGCCACCAGACAGCTTGGCAGAGCAAAGAGGTTCCACTGCCACCCTCACCAAGCTGACCTTAGCTGACAGAAAGCATAAGGGACCATCCTAAGCTGCCCAAGATGCTAAGAAGCAATTCCATGTGGATCCTACAATGTCAAGCCAAGACAGCAGGTGACTATTATGCCTGCCAGCTCCTGGTCTGCTCTGAATTAGATGCTATTTGCTGTGATTCATGAATCAGTCAGTTCTCAGGAAGGAAACTCACATCTTTACATCCAAGATCCTTAAGAGCCTTACTCACTGCCGTGCTGAACAACACTCCAGCAGATGCTCATGGAGCAGGAGAGAAACTTGGCATGCAGAGGGGAGAGATCCTACAGAGATGTTTCCTTGGCCGTAGTGACCACAACCCAGCAAATGCACCTCCTGCTAGCACACTAGACATCCCAAACCCATGGGAGAGGCTCCATCCCTCCTCCCTTCCTTAAATGCAGCTCATGACTTTGGATTGTCCATACTGAAAGGGGCTGGGAGCTCCTAAGGCTCATTTTGGCTGTGCCCTGTCCTAGGGGCAACAAGTTACCTGCAGGACTGTCAGGATCACCCCCAAGACAGCACTTATGGGACAGCAGCCACTGAAGTAAAAGGAGAGCAAGTTTCCTTCACACAGAGACTCCATAAAAGCAAGGCCACCATTTCTGAAGCTCCCTAGCTTGGCACAAAAGCCTGGTCAGTCAGTGGTGGCACAGAGAGCACGGGCAGCAACCCGACTGCTGCATTTCTTCCTTGCTGCAGAGAAGCTGAGGTCCCAGGGCCAGTGCTGCTCTGAGAGGGAGGTATTTGCTCAGCCAGCAGAACCAAAGCAGCTTCCAGCCATGGCCTGCTGCTCCCTGGACCTCCTCCACACACACAGAGATGCTGTAGCTCCAGAAGAGCCCTCTGGTCACTGCAGAACCAGCTTCCAGCCCTGGTCTGCTGCTCCCTGGACCTCCTCCACACACACAGAGATGCTGTAGCTCCAGAAGAGCCCTCTGGTCACTGCAGAGGCCAAGAAAAAAAGCTGCCTCGTCTCTTCCTCCCTGCCCAAGTTACCAGAAAACCTGAGGCAACGTTTCTCCCCGTGCCCTTCAGCTCCCCCCCAACGACACCGACCATCCCGTGTCCTCCGGGGGGGGGGGGGGAGGAAGCAAACCCACCGCTGCCCGACCCTCTGCAGCCGCTCCCGGGGCCTCGGCATCTCCCAGGGCTCTAAAGCCGCAGCTTTTTCCTTTCATCAAAGGGACCACTCCAGACGGGGATGGAGACCACGCTTGGCACAGCCTCTCTGCCGAACTCAGCGATGCCGGGGTACCGAGAGCCGGCGGCAGAGGCAGCCGCTCACAAACGGCACCTCCTCGTCCCCCGACGGGCAAACTTGCTCTGGGAGGAGGAAAGAGCCACCAGCAGCGGCGGGGAGTGATGGAGAGCTCCTCCGGGGGGGTCATCCTACCGCACCAACCCCCCCCCCCCCCTCACCGGGACCCCCCCCCCACCCCCCCCCCCCCCCCCCCCCCCCCC